>SKCR01043579.1:0-271549 GCA_019454045.1 Zanthoxylum bungeanum
GGTATTTATAGGTAAAATTTGCCACCATCAAATCATCCATCAAATTCTCCACCAAATCCATTATTAATTTCTCCACTAATTACTCCACCAAATCCATAATTGCTCCACTAATTGCTTATCTTGTTTGGTGTTGATTTGATAATTTTTATTAATTATTAATTAATTAATATTTTGCTTTGAAAATGATTGATAATGACTTTTAATAATTACACTCCACACACTTCTGGATGGTTCATCAATTTCGGTCATGAAATCATCAGAATTAGAATATATTTTCTCTTTCAAAGTTGTAGAAATTTGAGTCTTCTTTAATCGGGCACTTGAATCAGCTCAATCCGATATCTGAGTAAAAAGTTATGCCCAAAATACGACAGATGCACAAAACTGGAATTTCCAAAACTGCACTTCGTCAAAACGCCCTTTCAAGTTTCCAATCTCCAAAATTAAAATATCAAGTCCAATAATGCCTTATTTGACCCATATTTCATCCTAAATGATTTCATTAAGACCCAATATTATTTTATCTGCAAAATAAACTAAAACATATCAAAACGTTCATCAAACCCGAGAAACTAAACAAATATAGTAAAGTAAAAGGGGCGGTAAATATTGATATATTTTCCGCTCATCAGGCATATATCCCCCAGATTCGTCAACGTATTTCAGTTGAGCATAAATTAACTTCATTACCTCTAATGAAATCTTACATCTTACATGATTAAAAATATCTTCATGTAAATAAGATTACTTGAGGATCAGAATACTAAATTCTTCTTTACTGCTATGAAGAGTTTTCACGGCCGTAGCAAGATTACTTCTATCACTAAGGAGGATGGGACCCGTGTGGAGGATGATGTTTTTGGTTAGAGATGAGATTGTTTCTTTTTTTTGAGACCCTTTTGGGTCCCCAACACTCTCAGCAGGATATTGATATGGTTGCCCTTCGATCTGCTATTACTAGACATGTGACTGCTGAGCAGAGTGAGACTCTTACCCGAGAGGTTTCGGATGAGGAGATTAAGGTTGTCTTGTTCGCGCTGAAGGACAATAAAGCTCCAGGCCCAGATGGGGTTTAATTCGAGTTTCTTTAAGAAGTCTTGGAGTGTTGTAGGGGATGATGTCATTTGTGCTATTCACTCTTTCTTTTCCTCTGGGCGTCTCTTGAGGCAGGTTAATGCTACTTCTATTGCTCTGATTCCTAAGATTCCCAACCCTTCCCAGGTTAATGATTATCGGCCTATTTCTTGTTGCAACACTATTTACAAGTGTATCGCTAAGCTTATTGCGAATAAGATCAAGGTTATCCTTCCATCTGTGATCAGTCATAATCAATCTGCTTTTGTTGCGGGTAGGGCGTATCAGCGACAATATTCTTTTGTGTCAAGAATTGGTTCGGAATTACCATCGGACTGGTGGTTCCCCGAGATGTGCTCTTAAGATTGACTTGATGAAAGCTTATGACACTGTTCGTTGGGACTTTTTTGTTGAGGTTTTGCGGACTTTTGGTATTCCAGAGAGGATGGTGGGTTGGATTCAGGAGTGTATGATTCTACTAGGTTTTTTGTGTCTATTAATGGAGAGTTGCATGGTTTTTTCTCTGGGGGTCGCGGGGTTGCGACAAGGTGATCCTATGTCTCCTTATCTCTTTTTTTGGCTATGGAAGTTCTGTCAGGTTACTTCATAAAATGGCTCTTAATCAGGGTTTCAAGTTCCACTGGCGGTGTTCTAAGCACCGTCTCACTCATCTTTGCTTTGCGGATGACCTTATGATTTTTTGTAAAGCGGATGCATCCTCGGTTTCCTTGATCAAGGATTGTATAGGGCAGTTCAGTGGTTTATCAGGTTTAATCCCGAATCCAGCTAAAAGTAATTTCTTCTCCTCTAGTATCTCTTCTACCCTTCAGGGCCAGCTGCGTCATGTTTTGGGGTTCGAAGTAGGGATTCTTCCAGTGCGGTATTTGGGAGTCCCTTTGATTTCTACTAAACTCCGGGCCTCATATTGTGCTTCTCTTGTGGATCATATTGTCATGCGTGCTAAGAGTTGGAGTAGTAATTTTCTCTCTTATGCGGGGCGACTTCAGCTCATTAAGTCTGTTTTGTTCTCCATTCAAGTTTATTGGTCTTCTTTATTTATTCTTCCTAAGTCTGTTATTAGGACGGTGGAGACGATTCTCCGTTCTTTCCTTTGGAAGGGTAGCGCGCTAACCTCTTTTGGGGCGAGAGTGGCTTGGAGTAGAGTTTGTCTACCTCTAAAGGAGGGGGGCGGGGTGGGGATTAAGAGATTGGAACTTGGAATAGAGCGGCTATTGTAAGCACATTTGGTTTCTTTGTTCTGGCCAGGTTTCTTCTTGGTCGAATTGGGTTCACTCTTATTTATTGAGGGGGAGAAGTTTTTGGGAGGTGTCTTGTCCTACAGATTGCTCTTGGAGTTGGCGTAAGATTTTGGAGCTTCGTTCTTGGTCCCAGCGATGAATGAGAGTTAGGATTGGGAATGGTGAGAAGACTTTATTGTGGTTTGATTTTTGGCATCCTATGGGTCCGATTGTGGACACGTTGGGTGAGAGAGTGATTTATGACTCTGGCTTGGATAGGATGGCTATAGTTACTTCCATTATCTCTGAATCTTCTTGGCGATGGCCCCCATCTGAGTCTGCTGCCCTTGTTGATTTGGATCGGTCCCATCTTCCGAATCCTTCTAGTATGAGGGAGGATGAGTTGGTTTGGGAGGATGGAATCCTTCTGTGGATAGTGCCTGGAATGCCATGCGGACAAGGGGAACCTTGTTGCATTGGTCTCGAGTTGTTTTGTTCCGGAAGGCCATTCCGCGCCATTCCTTTTTGCTTTGGATGTCTATTCAGGGAGGCCTTTATACTCAGGATAGTTTGATGAGGTTCGGTATCTCTGCTTGCTCGCGTTGTATTCTCTGTGGTTGTTCAAGTGAGGACATTGATCATCTTTTCTTCCAGTGCTTCTTCTCTTCGAGGGTCTGGTCGACTGTGCTGGCTATGTGTGGGTTAGATTGGAGATGCCGGGATTGGCTTCAGACTGTTGAGTGGATGTGTCAGTTTACCGACGCCTCTTTACATCATCTTCTTGTTCAGCTGTCTTTTACAGCGTCAGTCTACCATATTTTGAGGGAGAATGCCCGCACTCATAATGTGCCTATTCGGCATGTTTCTGTTCTTCTTAGTGATATCGTTTTTGATGTTCGGAATCTTGCTAGCTTATTACGGAAGGTGAAACCATCTTATGACAATAAATGGCTTCACCTATCATGGCACTTGCCCGATGACATCTTCTGTTGATCTTATTTTGCTTGTAGCCTTTCGGCTTTTCTTCTAGGAGGGCTTGTCCTCTCTAGTTACCTGGGGTATGCCCATTTGCTCTTGTATAGTTTTCTTTTGGTTATAATACTTACTTTATCCAAAAAAATAAAATATCAATCTTGAACCATAAACCCTAAAACTTTAGATAATAAGAAAAACCTGGTAAAAACGTTGAAGATACAGAAAATCCAAGCCGAGATATATCTATGTCCTTAAGAACTTATTACCCCGCCTCAGTGCTCTACGGATTTTGTGGCTAACGTCCTCCCAAGATTACTTGAATTCCTCTTATTCAATGGGCACTCTTTAACAAGATCTCGAACTGGGACAATTTCGAACTCTCTCTTGACTCTAAAACACAAAGATGTGACACAAGACTTTTCAATATTCTGGATGTCTTGAATGAACATGAAGGCCTCTTTAAATAGACATGGAAGGGTTCATTTGAGGGCACCATTTGGTTTGGGAGGGTTATACCCCTTCCTTAAACCCTTTGGAGCCTAAAGGTATGTTCTTTCAATTCTAGAGGTCATGTCCCTACATGTTAGTGCCTTTCTCAAAGGCCACTACTCAAGGGACATGACCCTCCTTGCATTCATACAATATATATACATATTTAGAGAATTTACTACAATCCCCCACATTCTCTAAATATTCATGCAGACACTTGAGAGAGTTTCTGTGAATCACTTACTTTATCCAAAAAAAAAGTTTCCGTGAACTAAAACTGCATCGAAATAGGTAGCTTTCGCCTTGAACCTTTCCCAGTGAATGACAATCGGATTTACTTGACAAACCAGTGACTCATAGTCTTGAAATGTTCTGCCGTTGGCATAAACTAAGACAATTGCCAACACACAGCTTTACTTCGACCATTTCCCGTTCTACGATTGTGTTCATTTCGGCCATGAACATTGGTCCTGGATTCATCAAGCACTTTAGGGAAGTCAGCCTGTAAAATCCTATGGAAGTGACCTCACTTCTTTCTTGAAATAGGTGATCTACTATAAAGAGGTAATCTGCCTTTACCCCCATTAGGACTCATCTCCTAATATAGTGATCATTAAAATCCTTAGCTTGGCCTAGCCTTGACAGACAGCACTCTGCGTCATTATCGGAATGGGAAAGAGTACAAACTCTACAGTGCTTGTTTTGAATTGCACAAAATTCAGTTGTCCCATTTTGAACCTCGATCTTAGGATCTCTAGTCAGCTAGGTTGGGTTTCCACAGTGACAATTCTTAATTTATAGGCTTCAAGCCCATTCCCCTCGATGACTTCACAACTTGCTCTCTAGGTAAACCTTTAGTAAGTGGATCCGTTAGGTTTTCCTTTTATTTCACATAATCGATCGATATTATGCCACTTGAGAGTAGTTGTCGTATGGTATTATGTCTGCGACGTATGTGTCGAGACATACCATTATACATTGTATTTTGGGCTCTCCCAATAGCCGATTGACTATCACAATGTATGCTTATCTCTGGCACCGGTTTGGGCCAATTTGGAATATCCTCCGGGAAATTTCGAAGCCATTCTGCTTCTTCTGCCATTTTGTCTAATGCTATGAACTCTGATTCCATAGTAGACCGGGCAATACATGTTTACCTCGAGGATTTCCAGGACACGGCTGCACCACCAAGTTGAAATATCCTTTTTGAGTTGATTTGGTGTACACACACTTATCACACTCATTGATCTTGAAATCACTTGACAACATCTCTATGTCAAATTTTTCGTGCCATTGCTTGGGTGCTTGTTTTAATCCGTATAAGGATTTTACAAGTTTGCACACCTTCTGTTCTTATCCAGAAACATTTAACCTTCTGATTTTTCCATGTAAATCTCTTCATCCAGTTCACTATTTAAGAATGTCGCCTTTACATCCATTTGATTTATTTCAAGACCAAATATAGCTGCTATGGCTATGAGCATTCTTATTGACGTGATCCGAGTCACTGGTGAATAGGTGTCAAAGTAATCAAGGCTTTCTTTTTGTCTATAACCTTTTATGACAAGCCTTGCTTTGTACTTATGTATTGATCCATTCGGTTTCATCTTCTGTTTGAATTTTTTTTTTTGGATAAAGTAAGTATTATAACCAAAAGAAAACTATACACGAGCAAAAGGGCATACCCCAGGCAACTAGAGAGGACAAGCCTTCCTAGAAGAAAAGCCGAGAGGCTACAAGCAAAAGATCAACAGAAGATGTCATCGGGCAAGTGCCAGGATAGGTGAAGCCATTTATTATCATAAGATGGTTTCACCTCCGTAAAAAGCTAGCACGATTCCGAACATAAAAAACAATGTCACTAAGAAGAACAGAAACAGGCCGAAGAGGCATATCATGAGTGCGAGCATTCCTCTCCCTCCAAATATGGTAGACTGACGCTGCAAAAGACAGACGAACGAGAAAATGACGTAAAGAGGCATCAGTAAACTGACACAACCACTCAACAGTCTGAGGCCAATCCCGACATCTCCAAACTAACCCACACATAGCCAGCACAGACGACCAAACCCTCGAAGAGAAGAAGCACTGGAAAGAAAAGATGATCAATGTCCTCACTTGAACAACCACAGAGAATACAACGCGAGCAAGCAGAGATACCAAACCTCATCAAACTATCATGAGTACAAAGGCCTCCCTGAATAGACATCCAAAGTAAAAAAGAATGGCGGGGAATTAGCCTTCCGGAACCAAACAACTCGAAACCAATGCAGCAAGGTTCCCCTTGTCCGCATGGCATTCCAAGCACTATCCACAGAAAATCTCCCACTCCTACCCTATCATCCTCCCAAACCAGCTCATGGCTTAACAACCTGGAGGAAGATCAACCAACTCCCAAGTATGGTTTTGTAGGATGGAATCAATCTTACCGTTGATAGCCTCTTTCCACAAAGGTGCCTCGGATGAAGACATTGCTTCTTTATAGCTTCGAGGCTCATTTTCTAACAAGTATGTCAGAAAATCGAGACCAAATGACTTGGACATTCTAGCTCTTTTGCTACGTCTAGGTTCAATTGTCTCAACATTTCCACGTTGATCTGACTCTTGGTAAACCTAATCACTGTCCTTGATAGTATCAATAGTTCTTTTGAGAGACTAGTTCTTTGTCTTTCTTTACAAGGAAATGTCTCTTCAAAAAATGCCACATTCTTTGACTCAATTATCATATTCGGATTGATGTCAGGAATCTCAGACTTATGTACCAAGAATCGATACGCACTACTGTTGCGAGCATATCCAATAAATATACAATCAACAGTTTTGGGTCATATTCTAACCTTCTTAGGTTAAGGAACCATTACTTTGGCAAGACACCACCACACTTTCAGATATTTATAGGAAGGTATGTGACCTTTCCACAACTCATATGGTGTATTGTCCAATCTTCTGTGAGGTAGCTTGTTCAGAATGTAGTTCGCGGAAAGCAAGGCTTCCCCCCACAAGTTCTGGGGTAAACCAGAACTTATCAACATGACATTCATCATTTCCTTCAATGTTCGGTTTTTGCGTTCAAAAATCCCGTTTTGTTGAGGATAATAAGGAGCAGTAGTCTCGTGAATAATTCCATGATTGGAACAATATTCACCAAATGGTGACACATATCCACCACCTCTATCACCCCTGATTCTTTTGATTTTCTTGCCAAGTTGACTTTCAACTTCGTTCTTATAGTGTACAAAGCTCTCAATAGCTTCATCTTTGCTCCTCAGCAAATACACATAACATAATTTTGTGCTATCATCAATAAAAGTCACAAAATACTTTTTACCGCTTCTTGTTTGCACAATATTCATATCACACACATAAGTGTGTACAAGTTCCAAAGGTTCAGAACTTCGTTCTATGGAATGAAATGATGTTCTATGCATTTTTGCGTCAACACATGCCTCATATTTATGTTGGTTATCAATTACAAATTTAGGTATAAGGTCCATGTTAATTAATTTACGCATCGTATCACAATTAACATGTCATAATCTCTCATGCCATATATTTTGCGACTCAATAATATAAGCAGAATATTTAGATTTATTATTAGCACTGTGTTGATTGACAGTCATTACATTGAACTTGAAATTTCCTACATACACATCATTTTTAGTCAATACAAACTTGTCAGAAACAAATACAAGCTTAAAGCCATTCTTGCTAAGGAGAGAGCCCGAGACCAAGTTCTTCCGAATATCAGGAACATGAAAACATTCTTCAATGTAAGATTCTTTCCAAATGTCATCTTCAGAATCATTGTGCCTTGTCCAACCACTTTAGAGGCAAACGAGTTTCCGATTGTCAGATGATCGCCACCATCAACCTTCTGATACGAGGGTATGACGAGTAGCCCCCGTGTCTACCCACCATTCTCTCGGATTCCCAACCAAGTTGGCTTCAGTTACCACTGTTGAGAGGTTCATCTTTGAGATCTTATCGGTCAGCTGCTCATCTTCAGTGACATGAGCCTCATTTTTCTTTTTCTTGCCCTTGTCCTGAGACTTCTTGTTTCTACAGTCCTCTACCATATGACCGCTTTTTCCACAGTTGTAACATTTCCCCTTGAACTTCTTGTTAGCTTAGGAAGAATCAGATCCACTGTTCTTTCTCTTTTTGATATCCTTTACACCCTCGACGATGTTGGCCTTAGACTCCATAGTTTTGTAGCTGGCCTTCTCGGACTTCCTATTATCCTCTTCGATCCTCAATCGAACTCCAAGGTCTTCAAGGCTCATCTGCTTCTTTTTGTGTTTCAGATAGCTCCTGAAGTCCTTCCATGATGGAGGTAACTTTTCAATGATGGTGGCAACTTGAAACGTCTCACAGAGTTTCATCCCTTCATCCATTATTTCATGAATGATCAATTGCAATTCACCCAAACTGAGACATTACCATTCTTGAATCTACCATTTTGTAGTCCAGGAACCTACCCACGACAAATTTCTTTTGCATGGCATCCTCGGTTTTGTATTTCTTCTCGAGAGATTCCCAGAGAATCTTCGCAGAAATCATGCCTTGGTACACATTATACAGGGTATTGTCAAGTCCTCCCAAAAGGTAGTTCTTGCGCAAGAAGTCGCCAGACGACCATGTCTTTTCTCAAAGTTGCTTGGCTGTTTCTGTTTCTCCCTCCACAGGACCCGGAGGATCTTTGAGGTACTTAGCCAACTGGAGAATTGTTAAGTAGAATAATATTTTTGCTCTACCACTGTTTAAAGTTTACTCCACCAAACTTTTCCGTTTTTTCTCCATGAGCGACCGGTACTGAGATGTTTTCGCTAGCCATATGTAACTGGAAAAATCAACAGCGATCTATAAGTCTACAAAAGACAAATTATACAACGATCAACAAATGATCTTGTTCAACTGATATACCAAGTATCCACTCGTTGTTATATTAGACAGTAGTACCAATAAACACAAGTCTTTGATTTTACGACTAAGGTTTCTTATGATAGGTGAATAAAGGAATATTCCCAGAGGACGAGGGAGGTCCGGAATAACCACTTAAATCTCTGACCACTTAGATGTTGGATAATTATGACCCATAGCATCACTATTTTGTACAAAATTAACTATATGACAAAGGAAATTGCTCTTTTATCATTTATAATTGGATTACCTGGATATATAAATGATAAAAGTCCATATGATTAGTACCAGATTAATAAGATATGAGACAGTATTAATCCACGAAAGGTTTAATCATTAAATATCCCTAGTCGTAGTATTATCGAGACATGACATCGATAATGCGGAATAGACTAGTATTGCACTTGTGCGCGTTATGGAAGCTTAAGGGCATAGTTCTCATATTAAGTATTGGATACTTATGTAAGTGTGATAAAAGGTTCTGTTTACCGATGGTACGGGTTCAGCTTCGCTCTGGATAGACCCCTCAGAATCTCATTGGTAGTATGACTATGTGTCTATGGGAATCTGAATCATGGTAGGTGTATTTGGTCTTAACCTAAGACTTGCATCGCTAATACTTGCGACAATCAGTATACTTTGGTTTTGGTCGTCCGGGGCTTTAACAGGTTCTGTGTACGCCTCTTCTGGGTATACTGAGAATTGTAGTGTATTGGGTGTGATGTCAAGATGGAAGTATCACTTCAGTCATATGGAGATGATGATCATGCAGGGATACATAACTGGTACTCTTAAGTACTGTAGTCATCGGGATAATATGACTAGGTCATGATTATCCGATTATAGAGACTAGTTGCCATTGATCTGATATATGCTTCGTACGGGGTAGACACGATTCCAACCCCAGGCCTAGCATGTGACATCCGATACTGGATCGTTATATGCAATACTTAGTATACTACGCATGATAAAGATTATATATTCCTTTAAAAAATATTTCTGGAGAATTGGGTAGGCACGGTGTTTTGCTAGAAGCCAACCATGTCTTGTAAATCGGTGAGAATGTGGTACCGAGTATGCACGTGTTCGGATAGTCCGATGACCGTATTTACTGCCAACATATCCAGGGATCTCTTGGGTCACTTCCCAAATATTCACCGATGAGATTTGACTCGAACATAGAATTAATCTGGGATTAATTATGAGAGAGAAAATTAATATGGGATTAATTACGGCAATAATTAATCTGAGATTAATTAACAAAGAAGGAATTAATCTGGGATTAATTGTGTCGAGAATTTATCTGGGATTAAATTCGTCGAGAGGAGAGAACGCGATTAATTTGGAATTAATCGGCAAAATGAATGTAATAGTGAAATTAGATTTTACTATTTAATTTATTTATTCGGGCTAAAATATATATTGGATATATGAATTGAAATCAGATTTCAATACGGAATTAAAATTGGATTTTAATTCAAGCGAATGAATTAATTTGGAATTAATTCGTAAGCGACTTCCGTAATAATTTTGCGAGGCATTAATTTAATTGAATTGGATTTAATTACGTCGCGATGAAAATTCGTTAATCTAATTAAACGAACAGGGCCCGAGCGAAGTTGCGTGTTGGATTGTCCGACTTAAATTTAGAATTTAAAGTGGGGCCCCACCAACTTACGTCAATGTGTTTGACATTTGATGGAATTTGGTAATTGGTTGAGTGAAAGCTTGGATTGCTTTTTCTACACTCAACCTAATATATAAAAAGTCAATTTAGTTTTGGAAACAAGTTGGACTACTATTCACTCTTCTCTTTCTACACAAAACCGTGACCTTGCTTTCTCTCCCATGGAATGTTGTTGCAAAATTTCTACAAAGCTAGCACTTTAAAGAGACAAATGAAGGTGATAGGGAAACTAATCCTAGAGTTTGGAATTCAATTTGAAGTCTTGGAGCTTCTACACAACAAAGAAAAGTCTTGAAGTTCATCCGATCAATGTGAGTAATTCCGCAACTCTCTTTGATTTATTCACACACAAATCACTCTTAGAGATCCTTGGCATGTTCTAGGAACACTAACAATGGTATCAGAGCGAGATCTAAGCTTGATTTGGATTTAGGGTTTATGGACTTTATTTGGGATTTTTTACTTGGAGCTTGATTTCCTAAATTGGTTGTTTAATTGTGGTTGGATGATGATGAATTGGATTTTTGCATCAATAGAATTGATAAAAATTGATTGGATCAAAAATCCCAAATTCTTTACCCTTGGCCGAAACTTGAACCCTTAATTGCTCATGGTAATTTTTGATAGTTAGACAATTGGATGTGTTTTTGGCATGAAATGTATATTAATTGTTGGTTTAATTGGATTGAAATCAAAATTGGATGTTAATTTCATGTTAATTGCCGTGAGTGAAGCATGTTAAAAGAATTGATTTTGCTTCAATTTATGTTGGACATGAATTGGAAATGTTGAGCATGATTAATTGATTTAATTAGTGTTTTGGAAATATTAGATTAGTTGATTAATTATGTTAATTACACTTGAATTGGATTAATATGTAATTTAGAATAATGTATTAATTTAATTGTTGTAATTGGGCTTAATGAGCTTGATTGGGCCAAGTTTGGTTTTGGACAATTGGGTTGGATCCAATTGGGCCAAAAACCATTTCCATAAAGTCCAAATATGACTATTGGGCCTTTAATAATTTAATTGGGCCTAATGGGCCTAAATTGATTTTGTGGCATAGGGTGATTCCTATTTGGGCCTTGGCATTTTGGGTTTGATCCATATTGGCCAAAGCCCATGCCTAAAGAATTAATTAAAATCCCATTGGACTTTAATTGAATAGTATTGGATACTAATTGGGCCTTCGAGACCAAATTGGATTGGATTTGGAATCCAAGTCTTTAAGGCACATAAATAAGTGTAATTATTTAATTTGAAATTAAAAATGAATTAGTATTGGATATAATTTAAATTGGATTTAAAATTATAGTTCGATATAATTCAAGAATACGTACTTTGAGTATTTATTCTTAAACGAGTTGGACTCTCGCAAATCAAATTGTTGTTTGAACATTGGATGGTCATTAATTCAAAGATTAATTAATTGGATTAGATTGATTGACTAACATGCTATGTGTGAATACTTGGATGTATTGTATGAATAATGTATATCAGATGGATATTAGAAGGGTGGGGGCAATTTTGGAAATTATTGTAATAAATTTAGAATTTATTAAATTGGACTTGTGTGTCCAGCATATTATCTCTTTCTCATTGTATTTCTCTTCTCACCAATTCCCCTCAATGTAAATGAGTTTTCTTTAGAAGTATTATGTAATTGGGTAGAAGTAAGAATAGTGCTAGCGGGAGAGAGGAAAGTGAGAGATTTGTTCTAGGAACAAAGTTTGTTATATATCCATTTGCATATCATTATTAATTTATTTCGCGCCTTATTATGCTTTTAGAATGCATACTTAAGGGTGTATGATGAGACCTAATCAAAGATAATAAATTGGTTACCAATTTACGTGAAAAACCCTCATTCAATATTAAGCATTTTTCCTTCTATTGAGTGGTTCTCTCTCAAGATCCAAGATTGGCATTGGTTTGTTGGCCAAAGTCAAGACCTTTTTCCATCGCGGATGTGTTTGAACCACTTAAGCTTTGTTACATATCCCGTGTCTTGGGCGGTTGTGAATTGTTGGCCAAAGTCAATGTCACTTCTAGTTCATCGACTTCGATTACGAAGCTTTCCCACTGTCAATGGGTCGCGCTTAACTAGAATCATTAAGCTTGTTGAGCCAAAGCCAAGGCTTAGTTGATTTAGAGGAAACAAGTTAGGAAATATATTGGATATATTTACATATATTGGATATATGTTTCGGACTTGCAGGTCCACCTACTGGATCTATGAATTGGATATGATGCAATTGATCTTAGAGATCTACCTAGTTAAGTTTCATACAACTTGTTGGCCAAAGTCAAGGTTGTGTGTTATTTAACAGGATCCTAACCCACTAGGAAACTAGGTTTCCCGAGTACTCCACAAAGGGTTAGAGGCTCGCCGAAAAATAGTGGGAGACAAGTATTAAATTTGTAATTTCGTTTCGATACTTGCCAACACGCGCTCTTTTATTTATCGTTGTTATAAATATATTAGTTGGACTAATATTGAATATTGCTTTCTTTGAACAGTTAGACTGTACAACACACTACTCCACTTGTAGTTGATTATATAGTTGGACTATAGTAATCATTACATTTTGAGTGTACCCAAAATCATTGATTGAATAGTTGGACTATAGCAATCAAGATGGCTGGAAAGATTAACATTGCGGAATAATCATAGGCGAAAATCTCTTTAACGTCGTAAATTTTCCAGATTGGGAAATGAATCTCAGGATAGTCCTAGGAGCTGAGAAGTTACACTATTGGATAGAGAAATCTCTCGAGCCTGAGCCAGGAGTTGAGCAAATAGTAGAACATGAGCTTTAGAAGACTCATCGTGATGATAACTTTAGTGCTCAATCCTGTTGGGAAGCGGCCGCGAGTGCGCAGCGGAAAATAAAAATTATTATGTCATTTTCCCTTTACACAATACCCATTTGTTTTGATTGTTCTACAAGCCTAGGCATGTTACTATATATTCTAAGCATAAAACTCATAAAACATGCAAAGAACATAAACCTAAACATGCTAACTATCATAAGAACTCTAAATAAAATAAAGAAAGAAAAATACTTACTCAAATCGTAGACTTCTTCATTCCTCCCTCTAATCTACAAGCTTTTCTCGAACTCAGCAAGCTCTTCCACGTTCCAAAGAGCCACCCAAGTGTGTTGCCTCCAAAGATGCACACACCAAAGCCAAAACTCAACGGCAAGACTACGCCTTGAGTGCACGGGTATTTTGCCCTTGGTGCTAGCCTAGGCAAATACCTCAAAACTTTTAACTCGAGGTTCCACTATTCAATTAGACTTAAGGATCCTCAAAATCGGTGGCTTACTCTTAAACTTTAGAGTTGCTCACTTATATAAACCCAATATATGAAAGGTTTTGGTGTAAAAATTTATGAAGAATTATTTGGGTTTATATAGTGTTCCATAGACAACAAAATTAATTAAGAATCCGATGTGGGATAAAAGCTAATTTAATCTTAACCATTGGATCTTAATTTAGTGGTTTAATGAGATTATAAAACCCTAATAAGAGTTTGGGCCGAATTCGAATTCAAAACAAATAACAAAATTTTTTTCACTATTCACATGAATAGTATTTTTTTTTAAATTCCAATTCCCAAAGTGCCCCCATCGTCAATCCCTAAGCCACTATGGAACCTTATAAATGATCTGTTCAATAATTAAACACATTGAACCATTTATGAACAATTCCTACAGCAATCATATTTGCTGTTATATTTGTACTGTGCACTGTTAACCATTGATTTCGAGTTTGTTGTGTGTGACCTTTTGGATTCCCCTCAAGTTGGACATGAAATGAATCGTGATAATTTAATCGAACATAAATTATCCTCTGATCAGATGGTCGTTCGATTTCAATGACCAAGGTTGACATCTAGCAACATGCCAAGGCCCCCAAATGAGAAGGAAAGATATATATAAACATTATGTATGCGATTTACATATGATACGGTCCCTCGCTTAACTGTATCCCCACATATTGACCTAGGGTACAGAAAATGTCTACCCATATGGTCAAAGGTATGATGTTGATAGTGTCATGAATCGTGCTAACCCAAGAATCTCACATGATTCTTCCGTTGTGGCCACAGTCTCAAGCACTGATCACACATATTAACCCGCGAACTGGAATACTACTCTTATAAGAAAATATTATCCGAGAGAGTGGCGATTCTCTGTTGTATCTTTACAAACTTCATGTGTTTCAACAAATGACCCAATCATACCCTTATGACCGGATCTTTTGAACCGGAGAATGAGAATGTCAAATTTATTTGATCCACACATAAGATTGTAAAGACCTCAAGTCTAAGGACTAATCATATAATCGATACATGAAATTTCTCACAAACACATGGGATAAACACTCTATATGAAAACTTTCGGCGGTCAGTTCGATGGACACGAGCAACTCATGCATCCATGTGATACACCATGCGGACGAATCTCCGCTAGTAGCCTATGAGATCAGCTACCCCACTTAAGGGCGGATCATATCATCATGCTAGTCTCTCCGCTTTGTGAACGCCCAGATTATTCACAAAACTATGACTAGGAATATTTAAGAGTAATGATTCTCATAAAGCGTGGAAACCATCGTCCTATTACTCCAAAGGCTTTATTACAGTGTTGATGATTTATTTAAGTTATGTAAGACACGTATAATAAAGATTGCCATTTTATTAATTAATGAAAATATTACAAATACATGTACATATAGCCCATCCACAAGTTGGGTATAGGGCATATCCCTAACAATCTCCCACTTGCACTATAGCCAACTAGTATGGATCTGGACACCATACTCTCGGGTGTGCCTATCAAGCTTTTGTTGAGTCAGCCCTTTAGTCAGAGAATCTGCAAGATTATCTTCTGTGGGTATTTTCTCTATAATAACTTCTTTTCTCTCAACAATCTCCCTGATGAGATGAAATCGCCTGAGTACATGCTTGGATTTCTGGTGGGACCTTGGTTCCTTTGATTGAGCAATGGCGCCCGTGTTGTCACAGTACATCGTGACGCCATTTTTTATCGCGGGAAGCACTTCCAGCTCCGTAATGAACTTCTTTATCCAGACTGCTTCTTTAGCAGCCTTAGATGCTGCAATATACTCGGCTTCAGTGGTGGAGTCCGCTGTAGTTGACTGCTTTGAGCTTTTCCAACTGACAGCACCGTCATTCAAAGTAAACATGTATCATGTTTGCGATCTGTTGTCATCCCTATCGGTCTGAAAGCTCGCATCACAGTAACCAATGACTTTAATCTCAGAACAATCTCCGTATGTCAAAAATACATCCTTAGTTCTTCTCAATTACTTGAGGATTGTTTTGACAGCTGCTCAGTGTTGCTCACCAGGATTTGCCTGATACCTGCTCGTTATGCTAAGAGCATAAGAGACATCATGTCTTGTATATAGCATGGCGTACATGATCGATCCTATTGCTGAAGCACAAGGGATCTTACTCATACGCTCTCTATCTGAAGGAGTATGTGGACATTGCTCCTTAGATAATTTGATTCCATGACAAGTAGGTAAATTACCTCTTTTGGAATCTTCCATTTTGAATCTTTTCAAAACTTTATCTATGTACGTAGATTGAGAAAGTCCTAACAACCTCTTAGATCTATTACGGTAGATCTTAATGTCGAGGATGTAGGCTGCTTCTCCCAAATCTTTCATGGAGAAATTCTGAGATAACCATTGTTTGGTGGCTTGTATCATGGGAATATCATTCCCGATGTTTAATATGTCATCAACATATAATACAAGAAATATGCACTCCCACTACTTTTCCTGTAAACATAAGGCTTGTCTACATTTTTGATGAAGTCAAATTCTTTGATTGTCTCTTCAAATCGTATATTCCAACTTCTAGAGGTTTGCTTGAGTCCATAAATGGATCGTTTAAGCTTGCATACTTTATTATGATCATCCTTGGATGCAAACCCCTCAGGTTGTGTCATATAGACTTCCTCTACGAGGTTCCCATTAAGGAAAGCTGTTTTGACATCCATCTGCCAAATCTCATAATCAAAGTGTGCAGCTAGTGCCAGTAAAATTCGAATGGACTTTATCATTGCAACATGCGAGAAGGTTTCGTCATAGTCAATTCCTTGGATTTGTCTATAACCTTTCGCCACCAACCTAGCCTTACAGGTTTGGATGTTGCCTTCTGCATCAGTTTTACGCTTGTAAATCCACTTGCAGCCTATGGGTTTTATCCCTTTAGGTGCATCTACCAAGTCCCAGACTTGATTTTGATACATAGAGTCTATTTCGGATTTCTTGGCCTCAAGCCACTTGACTGAATCAATGTCACGCATTGCTTCGTCATAACTGGTGGGATCGTCATTATCAATGACCTGATCATGTTCCTCATCAATAATGAAACGAACATGCATCAACCATCAAAATCAGTATTCAACAATGCAAACAAATCTACACTAAAATATCAATCGTGAACCATAAACCCTAAAACTTTAGATAATAAAAAAACCTGGTAAAAACGTTGAAGATACAGAAAATCCAAGCCGAGATATATCTCTGTCCTTAAGAACTTATTAGCCCCGCCTCGGTGCTCTACGGATTTTGTGGCTAACGTCCTCTCAGGATTACTTGAATTCCTCTTGTTAAGTGGGACAATAGTTGGAACTCCCTCTTGACTCTAAAACACAAAGAAGTGACATAAGACTTTTCAATATTCTGGATGTCTTGAATGAACATGAATGCCCCTTTAAATAGACATGGAAATGTGCCTTTGAGGGCACCCTTTGGTTTGGGATGTAACACTCCTAAGGGTTATACCCCTTCCTTAAACCCTTTGGAGCCTAAAGGCATGTTCTTTCAATTCTAGAGGTCATGTCCCTACATGTTAGTGCCTTTCCCAATGGACACTACTCAAGGGACATGACCCTCATTGCATCCATACAATATATATACATATTTAGAGAATTTACTACATCAACAAATGATCAGTGGCACACACTGAAGAACGGGGTTCCTCATTTGGTCGTTTACGTTGCATTTTTTCACTTCTCAGTATCAGGTTTCATAATTGTCATCATTCTAAATGTGAGCTTCATTTATCATCGTCCACTGGATGCACCCAGATCATCATTTAAGGCTTATTTGAATGACTGGAATGGCAGAGGCTGGGCCATGTTGGCTTGCCCTCCTCTGTGGGTTCGGGAATGGTCTCTAATTTATGGGAGGTCAGGCGACAACAGCTGATGTCGTTCATGTTATTTTTAATGCATAATTCCGTTTGTGAATTCCATATGGTAGCTTTGGTTGTAAGAAATGAGCGTATCGTATCAACATAGGGTCAGTTTGAGATTACTCGAACTGGAGTCCTTTATACTCAGGATCGGTTGATGGCTTGTGGCATCTCAGGTTGCTCTATGTGTGTGCTTTGTGGTCATTCGGGGGAGGATGTGGATTTGATGCAGTCTGTCAAGTGGATGGAACAGTAGAGTAGTGGTTCTTTATGTCATTTGCTTGTTCGGCTTTCTTTTGTAGCAACAGTTTACTTCATATGAGGGGAGAGGAATGCTCGCGTACATGATGAGCCTCATAGCCCCTATAGTGTTATTTTGACCAATATTGTGTTTTCCATGCGGACTCGGACTCGCACTAGCTTGTTAAGAAAGGTGAAGCCTTCCTATGATAATAAATGGCTTCATCATTCTTGGTATCTATCCGATGATATCTTTTGATTTGGTTTTGTCTGTTCTTTAGTCTATTGGCTCTTGTTCTATAGCTAGGAGGGTCTGTTCTCCTTAACTTTCTGGGATATGCCCCTATGTTTTTGTTATTGTTTTGGTTAATATACTTATCTTATCCACACAAAAAAAGTTTGAGATTACTGCTTAATTAATGTCTTTGATTCTATTATCAAGAGATTTCAAAATAATTTTAACCTCAAAAAAGTATTTTTAATATAATTTTAAACACTCAAACGGACTCTTATGCTAGTAGGTTTGGGTTTGTGATGTCAGGCACTTCCCCTTGTCAGCAAACTTCTGTTTGGGGAGTACCAGAAATCATCTCGAAGAACATATATATATATATATATATTCCTAGTCAGTATGTTATCCATGTTTATTGTGGCTGTTGCAGTCCTGGCATCAGCAGGGCACCGAAAATGAATATGCAAAACTCTATAATCATGGTCGGAGAATCCTGCGGCTAGTTGGTTGGTGGAAATAATGAGGGAGGCTCCACATCATTTCACAATGAGATTCAATAGTCATTGGCCAAATAAGAAATAAATTCAGAGAGAGAGAGAGAGAGCGCAACTCTTGTGGAATATGTAACATATAAACATACTGAACCACTTCCACAATTTGGTTGTAATGCCTCTTGATATAATGTCATCTGTTTTACATCAGAATTAACAATAACAAGCTACGACACAACAATATGACATCTCCCAATGACTCGCAGAGGGATTATAAAATACAAAGATACAATCGATGTCACCTTAGTCAATTGGCACTCATCGAAAACCTGACTCTGGATCTCCATATTAAATTATTGAACCTTACTTTCAAAATTTTGAATGTCAGAAGCGAAGCATGTAATTTTAAAATATTGAAGAAAACATTGTGTACCCTTGTTCTGATAAGCATTTGTCATCACAAAACTTGCACTACAATTGTTCATGCCAGCAATTGTATACCTGTAGTTCACCATCTAATACTTTATCTGAACATCAAGACTCAAATGATCGCCTCAACAAAAGCAATCATGAATTTCACTTGTTCTCGCCAATTTGATATGTAACCCGTGGAGACTGACTAGTCAATCTTTTTATCCAACGGCTCAGAGATCCAATTTGCTCTCCAAATGATAGAGGGAGAGAGAAGACGTTCCGTTTTCCAACCTAATGACTTTAGCTGCACGTCAACCAAAGTTTAGGAACATATATGTCACTGACAACTATAACAGTATGAACAAACTACCTTCCAAGTAACAAGAATTTAGTGCTTCCAAATCTATACCTTGCGAATAAAACCTTCATACTGTTCGTCCATCCATGATTGGCTTTCTGAGTGTACAGTTTGGTTTCCATCCATAATCTTTGCCGTAATAAGGGCATGGATGTATGACTGCAAGACATCTGCAGCAGTAGAATCTTTATGCACAATAACTCCGATGATTCGCTTCCTCTCCACTAGCAAGTACTTTGCTGAGAAGACCAAGGGAAACAACTTGAATAGTTGGCACATTTTGGTATTCAAAAATTCATGAGTTGAGAGATATAAATAGAGCTGAACCTTTCGCGTAACGAGCAGCTGTGGAATGCAGGAGGTCCATCCTGTTAGACAATATTAATGGAATCACCAGTTTGTATATAATAAACAAGAGCACTAGTTTACTTTATAGCCATCTTAGAGCTAGAGCTGTCGATATAGTGGATGCAACAAGAGCTGAGCCATTGTCTTGACTCGTGAAATGATTGAGGAAAGCAAAGCCAAAATTTAATGGTCCAGGTGGCCCCTATGCTAGTTGTTGGAAAAGCACTATTAAAACATCACCACTCTTGAGAGAAAAACATAATCACATGGTACCCTGATGTAAATTTATGAGCTTGAATGAATGAAGAAACTCACATTTCTGGTTGACCAAGTGAAGAAACCCTCAAACCTAAGTCTATCCGCATGTGCAGTAACTTATTCTTTGAGCTCCAAGAAGTAGTCCACAGAGGCAAAACATGCTCCAATTTAGAGACCTGCTCCGGAGAGAGAACTGGCAAGATATTCAGGTGTAGGAACTATCCATGCAAAATACAATAAATAATGGGGAAAAAACTTTAAAAGCAATGCATGAATTCACATTTGGTCTACAAAAGCAGTATAATTGCAGTCAAATTCTGTAAAAGCACAAGACATTAAGAAAAGCAATAATTCATCTGAATTTCTCTATATTTGTTGTCAGATCACATTACCTGAATCTATTCACAGTACCAATTTGAAATCTTTCAAAATCTAATTGTACTTATCAGTCAATGAAATAATGGTTGGCCTTAGAGGAAGTGGGGAAACTATAAATTACAGATCCTATATATTACCTTTGTCAGTCTCCATGAAATGCTGCAGAAGAATTGAGCTCCTCTCGAAGTTTAATGAATTCAATGAAAGGCATCGGACAGCCTTATAGTTTGCTGCACACCAGGAACAGTAAGCATCGTAGAACTGGGTTTACAGTAAAATAAAAGGATTTCAAGTTGACAAACTAGTTGAATATAAGGTGCAAGGCGAAAAGTTGGACTATACTTGGCAAGGCCCTCCACTGGTCTAAAATAAGATTATCAAGAAGTTTTCTTTTCCAATATAAATATAAATATTCATGATTATATTATTATACTGTTCAACTATATTATAAATATCGAGAAAAGAAGAACTACCACTATAAGTTTATTTTCTATTCAAAGCTCATGCACAGATCTACATCCTTTCCTTATAACCTAAATTTTTCATATGTTAAGTAATAAGAGAGTGGGACCAACTATATTTTTCACAAACACTAAAGTTTCTTTCCATCAAAAAAGATAAGACGACTACCTCCCCAAATTAAATCATCCCAAACAACAAATGTTAAATGTTGTGGACACACATTCCAGTGGAAATTTCATGCCAGGTTTCATGTCATGTGACTGAAAAGTTTTTACGTAAACTTTGGCAGTAGAACTTACCATACATATGGAACATTGTTAGAAAGAGAAAAGAAAACCAAATTGTGAAGGGGTTTCCAATTGTAATGCGGGCAAGAAGCATTCCCAGAGCCATACCAATCATTGTCGCCATTGTCTCTTGGCTCCCTTCCTATTAGTACTTAAAAACAAGTAAATGGTCACCGTTATACAAAATTTTGTGGTTCTCAATCAGTTGGAATGTCATCATTTTTTTACCTTGGCAGATATATCAGCAGCATTATTTTGGAGGGCAAAATGCTGTGTTAGAGCAGCTCTAGTAGCTCCACTTGCAACACCGGCTAATTGGAAAGACAACGCAGAAAGAGATTTGATTAAGAAACCAAACAAGGTTCATACTGTATTTTTATTTGTGAGAAGGTAAAAATCCACGGGGAAACTATGCATAGACATGCTTGCTCACGTATGCAACATTGGTGTTCCAAAACATACGACACCATTGACAGGTTTGATAACGTAACTGATGTGTACATTGTAATCGACAACAATAATTTATTTCAATTGTATTCCCCAACATACGTGCAATATGAACTGATGTATTAGCAGGTGTTATGTAGATTGTAGAGAATTTCATGTTTTACATAGAAGGAACGGAGTAACTTACTGAATGATCTTGATAAGCTCCCTAAGCAAACAACAAATGCAAAAGCTGAAGGAAACAAAGGGGAAAGAAGGTCCATCAACATCCCTGCAATAAGTATAACATCCAGTCTTGTCATTTTAAGTCCTCAACAAGCCAGATGCAAGAAAACATAAGCAATTGTGCGGCAATTCATCTTTTTTCTGCTTGGCAAGAGTTTGACTCTAAGATCTAACCTACACCTACTTCAACTAAGATTTTCAATCTCTGAGAGAGATTTAATAAAGTTACAGTTCTACAACCAAAATAAAAATACCCACGGAGAGTGCACATACCAAGATCATTCATAAGATCAGCAACCAAACGCCACATTTTAGCATTGCTATCCAGATTTGAGCCCTAAAGATTAAAAATAAACATTAGACGATGTCAAAATCTTGTTGAATTCATATCATCAGCTCCTTTTATTTTTATTGAATTGAAATTTCCTATCTCTGCACATATGAGAAATGATGGTCCAATAAATGCCTAAAATAAGTTTTTCCAAATCTACATCAGCTGCAACCATGGACACCCAAAATTTGGATTAAGCACCTAGAAAATGAGTAGACAATAAATAAAAATGCTGAAAAGCAAATCACATAAATAAAGTACATCACACCTGATAAAATGTGAACAAGACACCTCCAAGCATTCCAGTTAGATCCCTCAAAAACCACTGCAAGCATTTCAATAAGCAAAACCTATCGTTAACATTTATGTATCGCCCAAAGGTCATTTCAAGAACTTAGAACTTGAAATCAAATGCAACTACAAAAAAGGAAACTTTGATACAAACTAACATGTTTCTGGGGCAATCTATAATTATTACCTGAAATGTTGCACCGATAACAGTAGCCGATTTCTCCCCAACGCCAATGGCAGTCAGAAGAGCCTAAATCACAACTTAAGCACACCAAAAATGAAGTAACAATCAAAGAAATTTGTGTGTTCAGTTAAGAAGAAAAATAAAATTGATCTTACTTGTGTAGAAAGCATGATCCTAATGTATGTTGAAAGGCCCTATAAAACAAGAAAAATGAGAGTAACACAAGCAATTCCAATACAAAAGATAAAATTATCTAAAGATAATGTACCCACCTGCAAAGAATCCCACACTTGAAATGGGAAATAATCTGGAGTCACACTGCCAGGAAACCCCTGCAATTTAGATAAAATAAAATTAGAAAAAATATCGACACTTAAAATCAGGTAAATAAAAAAAAAAATTAAATAGGATTAACATGCCTCAGGTACAAAAGCTTGAAGAACTCGTCTCCAAACATGGTTAAAACGACTACCCGATCTGCGTAACGAAAAAAACATAAATTAAGAGGAAAAATAGGGATTTTGATAATGGGAAATGGAACGGAGGAAAAAAAAAAGAGAGTGATATTTGAGGACCTGTGTATTGAAAGAGAAGGAGAAGCGCAAATTGTAGCTGTTTTGAAGAGCTTGGTTGAAGAGGAACCATTCCATTCTTCGATTATGAGTTGTTGCTGTGATTTTGTTACTTCACTTATTACTTCCATGATTGATTGAGATTGAGAGACACCTTCAGTCGAGTTTTGACTTCCTCGGCGTACCTGTGTATGTGTTTTGTAACTGTTTAGTTTTTGTCTCCCCGCTTGCATTCTCGTATTTCCTCTACGCATTTTTTTTTTTTTTTTGGGAAATCCAAAAAAAAAAATTGTGTTAAATTTTTCATCTAAAATTACGGAGATTATATCATTTTACACACTACCGTTAAGAGTATCACCGGAAAATTTCTCCTACCTTATAAGTGGAATATATAAAAATAAAGGAGGGGTGTGTAGGATTTTTGTAAATTCAGTATTTGAAGACTTTTTAAAATACGTATTTGATTTTAAAAATCCAAAAAAATATTTCAAAATTACGTTATCAAAACACAAACTCATGATGGACGCCCTTAACGTATTTCCGACATAACACGGCAAACGGGCCAACAAATCTGTTTTTTAAAGAGGTTTGAAAACACTTAAATATCCTACTGAGTTCTTATTATTTTACAAAAATAATAATTCCCTTCTTTATCCTACGGAGTTCTTATTATTTTACAAAAATAATACTCATCTTCTTTATGAATGAATACCCAAATCTCTTTTATTAATATATTAAATACATGTTATACTTTCGTTAACGTATGCATGATTTCTTATTCCCCTAAAGATTAATACAAGAAATAAAGAAAAACTTATATAGTGCTTGACTAAGTAAGAGGTCTAAAGGTCGAAGGAAATTGTGGATGCAAAGAGTTTTGAAAGAGTAAAATTTTATTGAGAGTGTTTCTGATGCGCATTCTTTACAGTGCAGTCCATCCCTCTTGTAACAATCTGCCGGAGGCAGGATGCTACCGACAGGCGACGAGTTGCCCCATCACCAGCAACCTTAGAATACACACAAATCATTACATACATTCAAAATCTATAACCAGACAGACATAACATACATATAATATTCATCCTTTCAAATCAGACATATCATATCATATCATCTTTTATCACATATTGAGCACACATAACTTGCATACATATCTCGGCCTCTAAGCCTAACACAACCAATCACATATACACAATCTATAAATGTATTTATAAGATTATTGCAGATTGGATTAAGTTTGTTCTTCCTTTCGTGGTTAGTCCTAACCAATTGGCTTTTATGGATGGGCGACGTATTAGTGACAATATTTTATTATGTCAGGAATTGGTAAGGAACTATCATAAGAGTGGTGGGGTGCCCGAGGTGTGCTCTTAAGATTGATTTGATGAAAGCTTATGATATAGTTCGATGGGATTTTATGGTGGAAGTATTGGGGGCTATTAGGTTCCCTGAGAGGATGGTTGGTTGGATTCGAGAGTGTATGACTTTTATTATGTTCTCTATTTCTATTAACGGATAGTTGAATGGGCTCTTCCCAAGTGGTCGTGGTTTACGTCAGGGTGATCATATGTCCCCATATCCTTTTGTTTTGGCTATGGAGGTTCTACCAGGCTTACTTAATAAGATGGTCAGGAGAAGAGCTTTAGGTTTCATTGGTATTGTTCTAAGAATCATCTTACACATCTATGTTTTGCAGATGATCTCATGATTTTTTGTCGAGCAGATGAGGTTTCAGTTTCCATGGTTAGAGATTATCTTCATCAGTTTATGGGGATGTCTGGTTTGGTTCCTAATCCTGCCAAGAGCCAATTGTCCACTAGTGGTATTTCCTCGCCTATAAACATCAGTTGCTTAGTATTCTGGGTTTTCAGGAAGGTGTGCTTCTGATACGTTACTTGGGAGTTCCTTTGATTTCCTCAAAGCTTAGGGCTTTCGATTGTAATGTCTTAGTAGAACGCATAATTGGTCGAGCTAAGAGCTGGAGTTGTAAGTCACTTTTATATGCTAGGCGTCTTTAGCTAATCAACTCAGTGTTGTTCACCATCCAGGTGTATTGGTATTCTCTATTCATATTGCCTAAGACAGTTATAAGGAAGGTGGAGGCCACACTGAGATCATTTCTATGGAAGGGTAGTGAGCTTGTTCCGATATGGGCGAAAGTGGCTTGAGATAGAGTTTGTCTACCTGTGGAAGAATGGGGTTTGGGGATAAGGGTGGCAGAAAAGCCCGAGCCTGGTCCGGATTGGCCCAGCCCGGACCGGCCCGGCCCAGGCCCGGCTCGGGCTCGAGCACGAGCTGGGTTTAACATTTTTGGCCCAGGCCCGGCCCGGCCCGGGCCAAAACCCAATATATATATATATATATATATATATATATATATATATATATATATATATATATATTAATATGTTTGTAGCATTTTTATTTGTTTATAGCATTTAAACTGTTAATTTATCTATGAAACTTTTGATTTATTTGTGAATTGTCTTTGCATATAGTGTGAATATATTTTGTATTTGTATGTTTTTAATTTATTTTTTTTAAATGGCTGGATAAAACCCGGGCCCGAGCCCGTCCTGAGTTGGGCAAGGCCAGCACCGCCTGGAAGACACCCGGGCCGGGCTTTTCCCTGGCCCGGGCTTTTTTTCCTTGTCGGGCTCGGGCCATGCTTATCAAAGCCCAGGTCCGGCTCGGCCCATTGCCACCATTATTTGGGGATAAAAAAGTTAGAGCATTGGAATAAGGCTGCTATTATCAAGCACTTGTGGTTTCTTTATTCGGGTCAGGACTCCTCTTGGTCTACTTGGGTCATAACTTACTTGTTGAGGGGGCGTAATTTTTGGGTGGTGACTTGTCCTGGGGATTGTTTGTGGAGTTGGCGTAAAATTTTGGGTCTTCTTTCTTTTGTGCGTCGGATGATGAGGTTTCAGATAATGAATGGTGAGAAGGTTTTATTGTGGTATGATAATTGATATCTTGGGCAAGAGAGTGATATACGACTCAGGGTTGGATAAGATGGCTAGGGTGGCTGCCATTGTTGATGGAAATTGTTGGCGCTGGCCTCCGGCGAGGTCAGCTGCTCTTCTCTAATTGGCTCGTTTGGTGCCCCTGGATTTCGTCCCTTGCTATACGAATGAGGATGTGTTAGTATGAGAGGATGATCATAAGGGCACCTTTTCTGTCAGAAGTGCTTAGGATGCTCTGAGGGAAATGAGTTCTAAGGTGAGCTGGTACCAGATTGTCTGGTTTCTAAAGGCTGTTCCAAGACATGCTCTCCTACTCTGGCTCACGATTTATGGAGGTCTATATACTCAGGATCGGTTAATGGTTTTTGGCATCTCAGGTTGCTCTATGTGTGTGCTTTGTAGTCATTCGGGGGAGAATGTTGATCGCTTTTTCTTCCAATGCCCTTTTACTTCTCAGATATGGTCATCTATTTTAGCTACG
Source organism: Zanthoxylum bungeanum (assembly GCA_019454045.1). Lineage (NCBI taxonomy): Eukaryota > Viridiplantae > Streptophyta > Magnoliopsida > Sapindales > Rutaceae > Zanthoxylum > Zanthoxylum bungeanum. The sequence goes on from SKCR01043579.1 coordinate 26,595, forward strand.
TGTGGTATACAATGGTTCTCTCGTGACTGGATGCAAACTATCAAGTGGATGGAGAAGTTTAGTAGTGGGTCATTATGTCACTTGCTAGTCTAAGCTCTCTTTTACAGCAACAATTTACTTCATATGGAGGGAAAAGAATGTCCGCCTACATGATGAGTCTTCTAGCCCATATAGTGTTATTTTGGCCAATATTGTGTTTTCTATATGGCTCGTGCTAGCTTGTTAAGAAATGTGAAGCCTTCCTATGATAATAAATGGCTTCATCATTTTTGGCATTTATCCAATGACATCTTTTGATTTGGTTTTGCTTATCTTCTTGCCTATTGGATCGTGTTTTGTAGCTATGAGAGCTTGTCCTCATTAGCTCTCTGGGGTATACCCATGTGCTTTTGTTATTCTTTTGGTTAATATACTTACCTTATCCAAAAAAATAACGTCAAACCTGAATCAGAAGAGTAGAACAAAATGAAGTAACTAAAACCAGAGTCATATATATACACACACACAAACCGAAACATAAGTGGAAAATCATATACATATGCGTATACATACTGAAACATATATTGATAGCCTATAACGAGACTGAAACTTATAACAGAAATCGGAACACTGCACATGACATAGTATGGAAACCGAAATATGACGGGAGATCTGAAAAATAGGACGTGACAGGACTAAAAACTGAAATAACGTTAGTAGAAAACATAACTTATTATTTGTCAGAAAACATAATCAAAATCCAAAATCTTATCCATTTCTTTCAGATAATCATATCAAAAACCAACAGGATTGCCGATTGTGCACATAGATTGGATAATTGATAAGTGTGAATTATACACACTCATTCATGCATCATCAGCTTATTATTTTGTTAGATTCCATGTGATTTAATATATTTTGGAGTTGTTTGGTGTTCTATTGAAATGAAGCTTTAAGAGCATGGATTTTGGATAATTGTATGAGGTTTGAGAGCTTAGGGATGCGACGGAAGCACGCGAGAAAAGTGGATAAGAGCTTAACCGAGTCATCTTGGAATTAAGGATAGCGCTGTAGTGCCAACATGTGGCGTCAAGCGGCCTCATACAAAACACCCGATGGTTTGGCACTGCGACACAAACCTTCTGGCGCCGCGACAGAATTTGAGATGGATTAGGGCTTCAGAAGCAGATGTGCGGAATGACTCTATTCCGCATGTGGTGTTGTGGCCCAGCCCACACAACATATGACTCCCAAGAGCAACGCGCCGCAGTGCCAACATGTGGCCTTGCGACGCGTTGTTAAAATCCTGCCACAGTACAAAGCCCTCACATACGTATCCAGGTGCCCAAACCCACAACCAATAAACTTCCTCTGCAACTCACAGTGCCCAGAAACGACAGTGGTGAATATAAGCTCTTGATCTTGCTTACGAGCGGCCACAAGTCTCGTACTCGAGTGGTATTCATTGTGTGTGAGTGTTGTTTGCTATTAGAAATCATTGTTCTATGATTGTTAGGCATAGAGAGGGAACAAATAGAGGCCATAGAGTCTAGTAGAAGCCATCTACCCCAACTGTTCGATAAATTGCCCCAAAGAAAATTCGTGAATCTTTTGAGCAAGGTGAGTGTGTGGTTTGAAGTTGAGATAATATTGGAGTTTCTAGAGTGGTATAATGGCCCCAAAGAAGCGACAAAAGTCTTCATCTTCACTTCCGTATGACCCAGAATGTTTCTGGAATGAAGAGGCCTTTAACCATTATAATACCTTGTTGGACAATTATGACCCATAGCATCACTATTTGTAAAAGACATTGTGGTTTTTGTACAAATAAACTATGTGACAAAGGAAATTTCCATTTTATCATTTTGTAATTAGATTACTTGAATATATAAATGATAAAAGTCCTTATGATTAGTTCCAGATTATAAGATATGAGACAACATCAATCCACTAAAGGTTTAATCATTAAATATCCCTAGTCGTAGTATTATCGAGACTGGACATCGATAATGCGGAATAGACTGATATTACACTTGTGCGTGTTATGGAAGCGTAACGACATAGTTCTCATATATTTGAGTATTGGATACTCATGCAAGTGTAATAAGAGGTTCTGTTTACCGATGGTACGGGAACAACTTCACTCTGGATAGACCCCTCAGAATTCCATTGGTAGTATGACTATGTGTCTATGGGAATCCGAATCAGGGTAGGTGTATTTAGTCTTAACCTGAGACTTCCATCGCTAATACTTACAACAATCAGTACGCTTTGGTTTTGGTCGTCTGGGGCTTTAACAAGTTCTGTGTATGCCTCTTCTGGGTTTATTGAGAATCGTAGTGTATTGGGTGTGATGTCAAGATGGAAGTATCACTTTAGTCATATGGAGATGATGATCACGCAGGGATACATAACTGGTACTCTATTATGTTGCAACTATCGGGATAATATGACAAGGTCATGATTATCCGATTAAAGAGACTAGTTGCTAGTGATCCGATATATGCTTCGTACGGGGCAGACACAATTCCAGCCCCATGCCTAGCATGTGACATCTGATACTGGATCGCAATACACAATAATTAGTATACTACGCTTGATATAGATTATGTATTCCTTAAAAGAATATTTCTGGAGAATTGGGTAGGCACGGTGCTTTGCTAGAAGCCAGCCATGTCTTGTAAATCGGTAAGAACGTGGTACCGGGTACGCACGAATTCGGATAGTTCGACGACCGGATTTACTGCCAACATATCCAGGGATCTCATGGGTCGCTTCCCAAAGATTCACCGATGACGTTTGACTCGAATAGAATTAATCTGAGATTAATTATGAGAGAGAGAAAATTAATCTAGGATTAATTGAGGTAAGAATTTATCTGGGATAAAATTCGATTAGAAGAAAGAGAACGATTAATTTAGAATTAATCGATTAAATAATATATTCGATATATTAAATGAAATTAGATTTCATAGCGGAATTAAAATTGGATTTTAATTCGGGCGAACGAATTAATTTATAATTAATTCACGAGCGACTTTCGTAATAATTTTACGAGGCATTATTATTTAATTAAATTTGATTTAATTAAGTCGCAACTGAAAATTAGTTAATTAATTATTATTATTTCGGAATTAACGAACCCGAGCCCGAAGTGTGTTAAGCGGGTCCACTCAGATTTTGAATTTAAAGTGGGGCCCACCTAGTCACATCACTAGTCAACTTTATCACTTTAGGTTGATAGAAGTTGGTTGTTGTTGTTTGCTTGTAAATTACACAAGCTTATTTTAATTGATGTGTGATAGACCTTTACTAACTTTTGTAGATTTGGTATATGGTATATTGATTTTGGAAAATCAAAAACAAGTAACACAACACTCTCTCCCTCTCATTTTGGTGAAGGCCGAATATTCTCCCCCTCTTCATCTCTCTATTGGCGTGAACCTAGGGTTCATGTGTTCTTGATTTTGTTTCAAAATCTTGATTGCTAGCACAACAAAAGAGTCAACAAAGGTGATACGAAAACCATTCCCTAGAGTTTGGAATTCAAAGTTTAAAGCTTGGAGCTCAACATTCATACAAGTGAGGCAAATTTTGAAATCTCTACATCCTACTTAGCCGATCAAAGTAAATGTTTTTTTCGCAAACTTATTTTGATTATTCACACAATTTTATGCTTAATAGATCCTTGGCATGTTCTAGGAACCAAACAATGGTATCAGAGCGCCAATTTTAAGCATGAAATATTTAGGGTTCATAAACTTTAATTTGGGGCTTTTATGATTTATGCATGATTTCTTCAAATTGATGATTTGGTTGAGCTTAGATTATGATAACTTAGAGTTATGCATGATTAATTTTGAGAAAATGAATTGGATAAATTTTCCCCTAATTTACATAGCTTGGCTGAATGTAGAACCCTAGATGCTCATGGTGTTTTTTGATTTTTTGGACTATTGGATGTGTTTAAATGCATGAGTATATTGATTTGTGATTTAATTGGATTGAAATCAAAATCGGATATGAAAAATGCATGATTACCGTGAGCTTGTGAAGCATGTATAGATTGATTTTGCTTCCATTTGTGTTGGACATTGTAGGCATTGCATTTTTGCATATCGGCCCGATGATGAGTCTCGTATGGAGACACTATCTCTTTAGTTGTGAAAGCCGCGCGAAACGGACGTCGGAAGGGAATAGTCAAGAATTGACATTTTTGTTGGAATTAATTCGCTAGAGTAGCTGCGGGTTCGCTTGTTGGATCTCCGTTTTAAAACACACCATCAACCCAAAACCCCACAAACCATACACCAAGCCCATCTCACCCAAGCCCAATCCAAAATAATTAAAACATTTAAAATACATGTCACAAATTAAATTAAAATCAATTAAATTAAACTTAAATTAAATTAAAATTAAATCACCTTCCTAAATTAAATTTAATCTTTTTCCTAAACTAAATAAATCACATTCCAAATTAAATAAAACACAAATTAAATTAAATTAAACTAAATTCCTAATTTAATTAATTCACCTTCCTAATTAAATTAAATCATATCTCTAACTAAAAGAGAAGAAATCAAACTAAATCAAATCACTTCCCTAATTAAAAGATTTTTCCTTATCCCACACTAATTAAAAAATATCCCCCATGATTACACAAATTCATTTCCTATTCAAATAAGGATAGCCCCATCCATTTGCCTACTTCACCAACACATAAAGATCCATAGCTCATTCACACAAAAAAGAAAACACAAAGAAAATAACCTAGAGCTCATCCTCACGAAAAACTAAAAGAAAATAACCTAGTGATTCACGTCCAACAACACTCTTAAAACTCCCTCCATACTGCCGTGAACAAGCCCCCAAAAATCCTCCATTGACGCAACTAAGAAACAACCCTTCACAAAGCCCCACGCCACTCACGCACGTTGACACCTTGCACTCACGCCATTATTCCTCACGCCACCTGCCTAACCCACGCCAAAAACAACAAGAAGCCACTCATGTAAAATCCATCTTCAAGCAGCCCTTCACGCATAATCATCCATCAACAAGAAACCACTCACGCAACAAAGCCCCATGCACAAACAGTCCAATTCACGCAAAAATAAACCATCCACAAACTGACACCAAAATCACAAACAAACCTTCACCTAAACGCACAGCTCTTACCCCACTCAATCAACACGTGCAGCCCCAAGCCACTCACACCACCGACTGCCCTTCAAACAACCCATGACACAACACACTCTAAACTCATAGACTGCCTCATGTCCCACATCGGCCACAAACACATAAACTACCTCACGTCCCTCACCGAAGCCACATTAGCCACAAAAAACACCCCTGAAATTCCCCCTGTCCAGCCGCATACAGCCCTCACAAATCACCCAAAAAACCACCATTCACTGCCGTAGGAAAGACCCTGAAAACATACCCAAAAATCACCCATCCATTCACGCATAAACTACCCAAAACCCACCCTACACTGCACCTTAAAATACCCCAAATCAGTCCCTAAACTGTCCCAAAACTGCACCCTAAAATACCCCAAAACAGTCCCACTAAACCGCAAAATAACAAGCCTAATTCGTGACCAGAAACCGCAACGAAACAGAGTAAAAATAGCAGCCCAAACAGCGAAACAGCGAGGAAAAACTTTGAACCAGTGAACCGGAGGAGTTGCGGAGCATCAACCCTTCCGACGGCCGTGTAACGCGCTTCCGAAAGACAACTTAAGAGGTTAGACCTGAGGGCACCCCTTTTATTTATTATCCTCTATTTTTATTTATTTTAGTACTTTATTTCATATGAGTATTGTGTATTGGTGCATGATGTGATTTCCGGATGAACGGAATATGTGATCTCTCTTGTGGTATATCGGATGGAAACTCGGACGTAAATTCCGTAGCCGAATCCGAATGGACGGTATTACGGTTTGCACTCGGGATACAATGCCACGTACTACTTAAGAGACACACATATTTCGTTTCATCCAAACATGTATGTGAGCATGATTTAGTCTAGTATGTTATTTATTTTTTAAGCATGATTTAGTTGTTTATTTTTAAAGCATGATTAGTTATTTATTTTGTGTTTTGGAAGTTGCATTATGTTTAGGTTGTTATTTGTTTTCCGCATTATATAATTGAAGTATGTTCATGAGATTTCTGTGTGATATTACATGCTTGCCGTTATAATGACTCATTTTTAAAGAATGCCAACTTAGTCATAGGATTTAGTTTGATGAATGCGGACTAGATCTAAGTTATCTTTGAGTATATATGTTGAGTAGATTCGGTTAGTTTATTACACAAATCATATCATTAAAAGGGACATAAGTAAGGGACCATTCCGAACCCAACGGTTTGAGGTCTTCCCTTGCGAGGGGTTAGTGCGGCCTTAAATCATTTTCCCGGTTCACACCGGGTGGCGACTCCATGTTATTTCTCCGGTTTAGTTCCCCCGCGGGCTATTCCTTACTCCCAACTAGGCCGCGAGCCTAGAACAGCGTCGTCAAGTTCTGTGTCCTACAGTCTGTCGACTCCACTGAGGATATAGAGAATCGGCCCCGAAATCATGTCTTGTGATGTTTATGATTTGTGCTTTAGTTGACCGTGTCTATAATGGTTAAGGGAGTTTAACCAAAGGCATTGTTTAGGCTAGGTGATGGTTGGTGTCTTCCTTCATTCACTACCTTTTCTATAAGGAAAAGCTGTGAAGGCACCGAGATAATCATTACCCGTAGCTCGTTGTGACAGACTAGTTTGGAAGACTCGTTGTTTATTCCTGTCACCAAGGCGATAAGAGCCTAAGAGACTTGGGTATTTAAGTGAGTTCGCTCCTCCCTCTCTCTGGGGAATCTACAATGGGGAATCCATTCGACAGTTAGTCACACACCGTAACTCGTTGGCACGTACCGTAAGGTATAAAAAAGGTGCGCTCACTTGGTCGCTCGAACCCTTGAGTGGGGAGTCCTAGTTGTGGGTAATCCTTCGTCAACGAGAGCCTTTGTCTGCACTCCCGTAAACCCACATGAGAACCATAGTTGTATATCCTACAGAAGTTGCCCCTTTATTCTTTTGATAACCACATGCATATTATATGTCATACATCGCATGCACCTCATGCATACATGCATCATGTTAACCCCGTGTCGTAAAAGCCATCATAGATATCCATTGGGTTAGAGAAGAAAAAAGGTTTGTCAAGAGGAGTTTAGCAAACATGGATAGCGAGGAAAAGGAAATCGAGAAACGGAAAACCTTACGGCAAAAATAGAAAGACCATTGGGGGGCCTTCCAAAAAGAAAAAAAAAGAGAAAAAAAAAGATAAGAAAAAAAGAAAATTGTTTGTCCTTGATAGTTAGACATAAGTCCAACAATGAAATCGATTGCTTTAGGGAGAAATCTTAGAAACGATAAACTCTTGATGTGCTTCTATCTGATACTTTGAGTGATTGATCTATGTTAGACTCGTAAGCAATTGATTATGGTTCTTAGCAGCGAAAACCTGAGTAGCTAACAAAGTGACTAGTCGAAAAAGATTGTAGGTCGGTGAATGACCGTTTGCTTAGATGTCTATCCTGACTTGCTTGTGTTATGATGTGTGGTACGGTTGAAAATAAAAGAAAAGTCTCTAAAGAAAAGAATTGAACCACCTATAACCGATAAGCGTGAAGCTACCTATGGGCGAGTATTAGGACCACCATTAGGAGAAATGCTACCTTAAAGGATAGGTGTGTTAAAAAAAAAAAAAAAAAAAAAGTTCAAAATGAAAAGAAAAAAAATAGACAAAGGAAAAGAAAGATAAAACCATACCACATTGAGCAGGAAAAAGCAATTGCAGAACATACCTGAGACATCTAGGTTGGTTTGACCCACCGATCCTGATTTTTGAAACGAAATCATTGAGTTAGCTTGCTTAAGGATCAAGCTGTGAAAGAATCTTTACACACACACACTTTGAGTCTGGTATAGATCATTTATTCAAAAACTCAGATTTGAGTTGTATTGAATGTTTTGAAGGTTCTCTGGTTTCAATACTGGGCATTCTTTGAGGACGATAATATGTGTAGCTATTGGGACTATTTCATATCATGTGATATAACATGATGATATAGAAGGCCCCACCATGTGGTTCATCTTGACCAAGTACAAACAGCGGACAACAGAAAGCTAAACCAAGACTGGGGGCTACCAGTCTACCACCTCGTGAATCCGAGACATAATAAGATATTGAGCCAAGAGACCAGAGAGAAGACTGAGCAATCACCTGGAGAACAGGCGGAAGACCTAACCCAACGGAATAGGAAATTCATTCATGCATGCATGTATACACGTAACATATTTTTCATTCTTTTTTGTGTTTGTTTTGTTTTATATTCACAGGTTTCAAAGAAGGAAAAGAGAAAGCGGCAAAGACAAGCCAACCAGAATCAGCAACATATTAGTAGTAGTTTTGGGGATGAGTCCCAAGGTTGAGGCCCATATCAGTTTCAATTTTGGGGATGAGTCCCAGGGTCGAGGCCCACATCGTCAGAGTGTTGGAATGAATCCGGGAATGAATCCTAGGGTTGAGGCCCATATCAGTAGAGTTTTGGAATGAATCAGGGAATGAATCCCAGAGTGTTGGAATGAATCCATGAATGAATCCCAAGGTCGAGGCCTGCATTATCATCAGTTTCAGAAATGAATCTCAAGGGGCGAAGCCCGTATTATCAGCAGTTTTCGAGAATAAATCCCACAGGGTCGAGGCCCACATTATTATCAGTTTCAGGAATGAATCCCAAGGGGCGAGGCTCGTATTATCAGTGGTTTTCGAGAATGAATCCCATATGGTTGAGGCCCACATCAGTATCAGTTTTGGGGATGAGTCCCAGGGTCGAGGCCCACATCAGTATCAGTCTTGGGGCGAGGCCCATATCAGTTTGGGGCGAGGCCCACATTAGTATCAGTTTGGGGTGAGACCCACATCAGTGTCAGTCTGGGGGCGAGGCCCACATTAGCATCAGTTTGGGGTGAGGCCCACATTAGTTTCAGCTTGGCGCGAGGCCCACATTAGTATCAGTTTGAGGATGAAGCATGGGTCGAGGCCCACATCAGTATCAGTTTGGGGCGAGGCCCACGTCAATAACAGTTTGGGGCGAGGCCCACATTAGTATCAGTTTGGGGCGAGGCCCACATCAGTGTCAGTTTGGGGGCGAAGCCCACATCAGCATCAGTTTGGGGCGAGGCCCACATTAGTTTCAGCTTGGGGCGAGGCCCACATTAGTATCAGTTTTAGGATGGAGCATGGGTCGAGGCCCACATCAGTATCAGCTTGAGGATGAGTCCCAGGGTTGAGGCCCAAGTCAGTATCAGTTTTAGGGATGAGTCCCAGGGCGAGGCCCACATCAGTATCAGCATGGGGCGATGCCTATATCAGTATCAGTTGGGGCCGAGGCCCATACATCATTGTCAGTTTTGGGGATGCGTCCCAGGGTCGAGGCCCACATCAGTATCAGTTTTGGGGATGAGTCTCAGGGTTAAGACCCATACATCATCAAAAGTCGGGAATGGCACTCCGAGAATGGAGCACAGTTTGAGAATGAACAAGCCGGGAATGGCACTCCGAGAATGGAGCACAGTTCGAGAATGAACAAGCCGGGTATGACACTCTGGGGGCGAGGCCCACATCATTATTAGTGTTGCCGGGTATGGCACTCTGGGGCCGAGGCCCACATCATTACTAGTATTAGTTCTACCGGGGTATGGCACTCCGAGTATGAAGACACATCATCAGTTTTGCCGAGTATAGTACTCCGGGTATGGAGACACGATATTAGTTTTGCCGGGTATGACAGTCTGGGAATAATGCCCACATTCAGTATCAGTCTTGCCGGGTATGGCAATCGAGGGCACAAAGCTCACATTCAACACAATTCAGGGAACAAGACCCTTATTTTAACTCAGCAATGGTTCGGAAATGGACCACTCTCACATCAGCAATGGTTCGAAAATGGACCACTCTCACAACAGTAATGGTTCAGAAATGGACTATCTCTCATCAGCAACGGTTCGGAAATGGACCACTCTTACATTAGTAATGGTTCGGAAATGGACTATCTCTCATCAGCAATGGTTCGGAAATGGACTATCTCTCATTAGCAACGGTTCAGAAATGGACCACTCTCACATCAACAATGGTTCGGAAATGGACCACTCTCACATCAGTAATGGTTCGGAAATGGACTGTCTCTCACCAACAATGGTTCGGAAATGGACCACTCTCACACCAGCATGGTTCAGAAATGGACCACAATCACATCACTCGCCGAAAATGGCACTCTGAAAATGGAGCATGGTTTGGAAATGGACCACTATCAGCAGACGCCGAAAATGGCACTCCGAAAATAGAGCATGGTTCGGAAATGGACCACTATCAGTAGACGCCGAAAATGGCACTCCGAGAATGGAGCAAGGTTTGGGAATGGACCACCTCACAGTAACGGTTCGGGAATGGACCACCTCACAGCATGGTTCAAGAACAAACCATCACATTATCAGTATCAGTCTTGCCACGAATGACACTCTAGGGGCAAGGCCCACATCATTATCAGTATCAGTCTTGCCAGGTATGACACTCTGGGGGCGAGGCCCACATCAGTATCAATCTAGGACGTGGCCCACATCAGTATCAGTCTTGTCGGGTATGGAACTCTGGGGGCGAGGCCCACATTATCATCAGTATCAGTTTTACCGGGTATGACACTCTGAGGGCGAGGCCCACATTAGCATCATTATCAGTTTCGCCGGGTATGGTACTCCGGGTATGGAGACACATCATCATCAGCAGTTTTGGGGATGCGTCACAAGGTCGAAGACCTACTACATCATCAGTTTGAGGGCGATGCCCACTTTGTTAGCGGTATTGGGTCGAGGTGCTCAGGGTCGAGGTGCCCCCGTTGTCGGTTGTAGTTCCGGGTCGAGGTGCCCACTACATCATCAGTTTGAGGGCGAGGTCCCTATTGTCAGCGGTGTTGGGTCGAGGTGCCCAGGGTCGAGGTGCCCCCGTTTTCGGTTGTAGTTCCGGGTTGAGGTGCCGAGGGTCGAGGTGCCCACTACATCATCAGTTCGAGGGCGAGGTCCCTATTATCAACGGTGTTGGGTCGAGGTGCCCCCGTTGTCGGTCTCCTGTTGTCGGTTGTAGTTCTGGGTGGAGGTGCCCAGGGCAGTTCGAGGGCGAGGTCCCTATTGTCAGCGGTGTTGGGTCGAGGTGCCTTCGTTGTCGGTTGTAGTTCCGGGTCGAGGTGCCCACTACATCATCAGTTCGAGGGTGAGGTCCCTATTGTCAGCGGTGTTGGATTGAGGTGCCCATGGTCGAGGTGCCTCCGTTGTCGGTTGCAGTTCCAAGATGCATCCCAGGGTTGAGGGCCCACTGCATCATCATCACAGTTCACATTCGGTGGTTCGGGAACAAAGCCCAGAGGTCGAGGCGCCTCGCCACCATATCCACTACATCATCAAATCAGTTCGAAGCAGCAGGCGGACCATGTGGCAGCTGGCGAGCCAGGTAAGTAAAAATGCATTGCACGTACTTTGATAGGAATTGTCATTGTCACACACTGTACAAGTCCCATCAAAGTGGGGGCGACTGTAGGCATTGCATTTTTGCATATCAGCCCGATGATGAGTCTCGTATGGAGACACTATCTCTTTAGTTGTGAAAGCCGCGGAAACGGACGTCGGAAGGGAATAGTCAAGAATTGACATTTTTGTTGGAATTAATTCGCTGGAGTAGCTGCAGGTTCTCTTGTTGGATCTCCATTTTAAAACACACCCTCAACCCAAAACCCCACACACACCATACACCAAGCCCATCTCACCCAAGCCCAATCCAAAATAATTAAAACATTTAAAATACATATCACAAATTAAATTAAAATCAATTAAATTAAACTTAAATTAAATTAAAATTAAATCACCTTCCTAAATTAAATTTAATCTTTTTCCTAAACTAAATAAGTCACATTCCAAATTAAATAAAACACAAATTAAATTAAATTAAATTAAAGTAAATTCCTGATTTAATTAATTAACCTTCATAATTAAATTAAATCATATCTCTAACTAAAAGAGAAGAAATCAAACTAAATCAAATCACTTCCCTAATTAAAAGATTTTTCCTTATCCCACACTAATTAAAAAATATCCCCCATGATTACACAAATCCATTTCCTATTCAAATAAGGATAGCCCCCATCCCTTTGCCTATAAAAAGAACCATTCACCAACACATAAAGATCCCTAGCTCATTCACACAAAAAAGAAAACACAAAGAAAATAACCTAGAGCTCATCCTCACGAAAAACTAAAAGAAAATAACCTAGTGATTCACGTCCAACAACACTCCTAAAACTCCCTCCATACTGCCGTGAACAAACTCCCTTCACCTAAACGCACAGCTCTTACCCCACTCAATCAACATGTGCAGCCCCAAGCCACTCACACCACCGACTGCCCTTCAAACAACCCCTCCACATGAAGACACAACACACTCCAAACGCATAAGCTGCCTCACGTCCCACATCGGCCACAAACACATAAGCTACCTCACATCCCTCACCGAAGCCACATTAGCCACAAAAAACACCCCTGAAATTCCCCCTGTCCAGCCGCATACAGCCCTCACAAATCACCCAAAAAACCACCATTCACTGCCGTAGCAAAGACCCTGAAAACATACCCAAAAATCACCCATCCATTTATGCATAAACTACCCAAAAACCACCCTGCACTGCACCTTAAAATACCCCAAATCAGTCCCTAAACTGTCCCAAAACTGCACCCTAAAATACCCCAAAACAGTCCCACTAAACCGCAAAATAACAAGCCTAATTCGTGACCAGAAACCGCAACGAAACGGAGTAAAAAACAGCAGCCCAAACAGCGAAACAGCGAGGAAAAACTTTGAACCAGTGAACCGGAGGAGTTGCGGAGCATCAACCCTTCCGACGGCCATGTAACGCGCTTCCGAAAGACAAATTAAGAGGTTAAACCTGAGGGCACCCCTTTTATTTATTATCCTCTATTTTTATTTATTTTAGTTCTTTATTTCATATGAGTATTTTGTATTGGTGCATGATGTGATTTTCGGATGAAAGGAATATGTGATCTCTCTTGTGGTATATCAGATGGAAACTCGGACGTAAATTTCGTATCCGAATCTGAATGGACGGTATTGCGGTTTGCACTCGGGATACAATGCCACGTACTACTTAAGAGACACACGTATTTCGTTTCATCCAAACATGTATGCGAGCATGATTTAGTCTAGTATGTTATTTATTTTTTAAGTATGATTTAGTTATTTATTTTTAAAGCATGATTATTTATTTATTTTGCGTTTGGAAGTTGCATTATGTTTAGGTTGTTATTTGTTTTCTGCATTATATAATTGAAGTATGTTCATGAGATTGTCGTGTGATATTACATGCTTGCCGTTATAATGACTCATTTTTAAAGAATGCCAGCTTAGTCATAGGATTTAGTTTGATGAATGCGGACTAGATCTAAGTTACCTTTGAGCATACATGTTGAGTAGATTCGGTTAGTTTATTACACAAATCATATCATTACAAGTGACATAAGTAAGGGACCATTCCGAACCCAACGGTTTGAGGTCTTCCCTTGCGAGGGGTGAGTGCGGCCTTAAATCATTTTCCCGGTTCACACCGGGTGGCGACTCCATATTATTTCTCTGGTTTAGTTCCCCTGCAGGCTATTCCGTACTCCCAACTAGGCCGCGAGCCTAGAACAGCGTCGTCAAGTTCTGTGTCCTACAGACATGAGTTGGTTAAATTAAAGCATGATTAATTAGTTTAATCGATGTTTTGGAAACATTGGATTAATTAATTAATTATGGCTAATACACTTTAATTAAAAATTATGATATTTGGAATATTGTAATTAAATAAATTAGCCTTTAATTTTGAATTGGGCTAATATTGTTGTATTTGGGCTTAATGGGCTTGGTTGGGCCAAGTTGGTTTAGGACAATTGGATTGGATCCAAATTGGGCCTAAAACCATACCATAAAGTCCAAATAGAATAATTGGGCCTAATGGGCCAAAATTAATTTTATGGCAAATGGTGATTCCTTATTGGGCTTTGGTTGCCAAAGTCCATGCCTTAAGAAATTAATTAAAAGCCCTTTGGAATTTAATTTAATTGACATTGGATGTTAATTGGGCATTTGAGACCCATTTAGGTTGGATTTAGAATCTAAGTCTAAAAGGCACATAATTAAGTGTAATTATTTAATTTAGAATTAAATATGAATTAGTATTGAATACGAATTAAATTGGATTTAATATTGTAGTTCGATATAATTCAAGAATTCGCACTTTGAGTATTTATTCTTAAACGAGTTGGACTCGCGCAAATCAAATCATTGTTTGAACATTGGATGATCATTAATTCAAAGATTAATTAATTGGATTAGATTGATTGAATAACATGCTTTGTGTGAATACATGGATGTATTGTATGAATAATGTATATCGGATGGATATTAGATGGGTGAGGGAAATTTTGGAAATTATTGTAATATATTTAGAATTTATTAAATTGGACCTGTGTGTCCAGCCTTTATCTCTTGACTCTTTGTACTTCTCTTCTCACCAATTCCCCTAAATGTAAATGAGGTTTCTTTATTATGTTATGTAAATGGGTAGAAGTAAGTATAGTGCTAGTCCGGGAGAGGAAATGGAGAGATTTGTTCTAGGAACAATTTGTTGAATATCCATCTGCATATCGTTATTATTTATTTCGCGACTTATTATGCTTTTAGAATGCATGCTTAAGTGTGTATGATGAGACCTAATCAAAGATAATAAATTGGTTGCCAATTTACGCGAAAAACCCTCAAACAAATATTAAGCGATTTCATTCTATTGAGTGGTTCTCTCTCAAGATCCAAGATTGGCATTGGTTTGTTGGCCAAAGTCAAGGTCACTTCTTGTTCATCGACTTGGATTACGAAGCTTTCCCACTGTCAATGGGTCCCGCTTTACTGGAATCATTAAGCTTGTTGAGCCAAAGCCAAGGCTTAGTTGATTCAGAATAAAAGGTTAGGAAAATATATTGGATATATTGGATATATATTGTATATATGTTTCGGACTTGGAGGCTCACCTACCGGATCTAGGAATTGGATGAGATCCAATTGATCTTAGAGATCTACCTAGTTAAATATCATACAGCTTGTTGGCCAAAGTCAAGGTTTTGTGTTATTTAACGGGATCCTAGCCCACTAGGAAACTAGGTTTCCCGAGTAATCAACAGAGGGTTAGAGGCTCGCCGAAAAATAGTGGGAGGCTAGTATTGAATTTGTAATTTCATTCAAATACTTGCCAAATACGTGCTTTCAAATTATTTTCATCATTTTATATATTTATTAGTTGGACTAATATTTTATTATTTTTTATTGTAAAAGTTGGACTATACCCAAAAATCGTTAATTAAATAGTTAGACTATTGCAATTAAGATGGCCGGAAAGATCAACGTTAGGGACATTATCATGGGCGAAAATGTCTTTAATGGTGCGAACTTTACTGACTGGGATATGAACCTCAGGATTGTCCTGGGGGCCGAGAAGATGCTCTATACGATAGAGAGACCTCTCTGGCCTAAGCCCGAACGAGCTTGTGATTGAAAGCCGTATGAGCTTGGCTTTGGAATTCTAGCGAGGACACTCAACTGCTCATGTCATGCTCCTGCAATGACCCCTCAATTTCGTCGTCAGAACAAGGGATTGGATCCCTATACTATGATGGAAAAATTGAAGGACCTTCAACGATCTAACCTTAGATCGCAAATGTATGAATTACAGATGAAGCTTTTTCGCTCTCGAATATCAGAGGATACATCTGTCGAGCACCATGTGTCGCAGATGATTGCTGACATCGAACAGCTGGGTCAGCTAGGCATAACCTTTGAGGCTGAGACTTCTATAGATTTGATCTTGCAGTCTCTTCCTCCTAATAGCTGGAGCAGGTTCATCATTAACTACAATATGATGAACCAAATCATACTCTTGAAGAGTTGATGGCAATGCTGCGAGAAGCAAAAAGAGCTTTAAAGGGCAAAAAAACGCAAGGTGCACTTTCGCTTCGACATCTCAGTCTGCCAAGGCAACCAAGAGAACTGGAGGCGTGAAGAAAAAGAAGAAGAGAAAGGGCAATGCCAAATCATCAAAGTCTTCTGGGAAGGCAAATGACAAATCCCAAGATGTCTGCCTGCAATGTGGCAAACGGGGTCACTGGAAGCGTGACTGTCGTGAGTACAAGGCGCACATGAAGGAAATTAAAGCGGGCAAGACACCGGCTTCAGGTATGTTTGTTATTAAAATAAACATGTCTACTTCTAGTTTTAAAAATTGGATTTTTGATTCTGGTTGTGGTACTCATATATGTACTGATGTGCAGGATTTGCAGATTAGCAGGAGACTGGCTGCAGGAGAGATAGACCTCCGAGTTGCAAATGGGACTAGAGTTGCCGTTTTGGCTGTTGGGATCTATATTTTGGAACTGCCATCGGGGCATGTACTTAATTTATCAGACTGCTATTATGTACCTAGTTTGACTAGGAATATTATTTATGTATCTTTTTTTAGCCCAATGTGGGTATACTTTTGTATTCAGAAACACATGGTGTTTTGTTTATAAAAATGATATTGAGATATGTAGTGCTGATGTTAATAATGCTCTTTATATTTTGAATATAAATCAATCTCAAACATATAACGTAACAAACAAAAGGCTTAAATTAAGTAACAAAGATGAAATTTATATGTGGCATTGTTGTCTGTGACACATTAACAAGACTCGCATATCCACATTTTCGAAGAGTGGATACTTGGATGGATTTGATCCAAATTCATATGACGTCTGTGAATCTTGTTTATTAGGCAAAATGCCTAAAACACCTTTTAGCGGTAAAGGTGCACGTGCCACAGAACTGTTAGCCCTCATTTATAGTGACGTATGTGGGCCCATATCTAGCCAGGCTAGAGGTGGATATGAATACTTCGTAACATTTACGGATGATGCATTGCGTTATAGTTATGTGTATCTTATGAGACACAAGTCGGAAACCTTTGAGAAATTCAAAGAGTTTCGACACGAAGTAGAAAAATAGACCGGTAAAAATATTAAAACATTACGGTCGGACCGTGGTGGAGAATACTTAAGCAATTACTTGAAAGAGTATGGTATTCTTTTACAGTGGACTCCTCTCGAAACGCCTCAATTAAACGGTGTGTCCGAACGGAGAAACCGAACTTTATTGGACATTGTAAGGTCTATGATGAGTCTCACTGAGCTACCAATTTCCTTCTGGGGATATGTATTGAACAATGCAATACTTATTTTGAATAAGGTTCCGTCAAAGTCTGTTCAACAGACTCCATAAGAAATATGGACAGGAAATAAATCGGGTTTCTCATTCCTGAAGATTTGGGATTGCTGAGCATACGTTAAACGTTTGGATGGTACCAAACTAGAACCCAAATCGGATAAGTTCCTATTTGTAGGTTATCCTAGAGAAACCAAAGGATATTACTTCTACAACCTATAAGAGAACAAAATATTTGTTGCTCTACATGCGGTTTTCCTCGAAAAGGAATTCCTAAATGCAGTGGTAAGTGGGAGGCAAATAGAACTCGATGAAAGTCGGAGTGATACTGTTCCTGGCACCGATTCCTTACCGGAACACGAACAGTTCATCAGGGATGAGACTGTACCATAATATTCTACTACACAAGAACCGCGTAGGTTGGAGAGAGTGAGAAAATAACCTGAGAGGTATGGGTTTCTGATCTCACCTCATGTGGATATTAATCTTATTGAGGAAGACGAACCGGCTACGTATGAGAAAACGATACAAGGTATCGACTCTGGTTTATGGCAAGATGCCATGAAATTCGAAATGGATTCCATGTACACCAACCAAGTTTGGACACTAGTTGATGCACCAGAAGGAGTAAAGCCTATTGGTTGCAAATGGGTCTTCAAGAAGAAGACCGACATGGATGACAACATACAAACGTACAAAGCTAGGCTTGTAGTGAAAGGGTATCGTCAACGACATGGTATCGATTACGACGAAACTTTTTCACCTGTTGCCATGATTAAATCCATTCGGATAATGCTTGCTATTGCTGCATATTTCGATTATGAAATATGACAGATGGACGTCAAAACCGCTTTCCTTAACAAAAACCTTTTGGAGGATGTTTACATGCAACAGCCTGCCGGTTTTGTCGTACCTAAACATGCAAACAAGGTTTGCAAGTTAAATCGATCCATTTATGGATTGAAGCAAGCATCGCGCTCTTGGAACCAACATTTTGATGAGATCATAAAAGAATATGATTTCGTTCAAAATGAGGATGATCCTTGTGTATATAAGAAGGTTAGTGGGAGCGCACTGACATTCATTATCCTTTACGTTGATGATGTATTGCTTATTGGCAATGACATTCCCATGCTACAATCAGTGAAAGCTTGGCTTTCATTAAAATTCTCCATGAAAGATCTGGGAGAAGCAGCCTTTATTCTGGGAATAAAGATCTATCGGGATAGATCTAGAAAGCTGCTTGGACTCTCCCAGAGCACATACATTGACAAAGTGTTGAAGAGATTCAACATGGATCAGTCTAAGAGGGGACTGTTGCCAGTGTCACATGGTGTCACTCTATCTAAGGACATGTGTCCTAAAACTCAAGATGAGAGAGACAACATGAGTCGGATCCCGTTCGCTTCTGCAGTCGGATCGATCATGTATGCCATGATATGTACGCGACCTGATGTCTCGTTTGCGTTGAGCATGTGTAGTCGCTATCAGGCCGATCCAGGTGATGGTCACTGGGTTGCAGTTAAGAACATCCTTAAATATCTTAGACGAACTAAAGATGCTTTCTTAATCTATGGAGATGGAGAACTTGAGGTAACTGGGTTTACCGATGCAAGTTTCCAAACAGATAAAGATGACTGTAAGTCACAATTTGGGTACATATTTTGTTTGAACAACGGAGCAGTAAGCTGGAAATCTTCCAAGCAAGAGACTGTTGCCGATTCAAAACAGAAGCGGAATACATCGCTGCAGCTGAGCAGCAAAAAGAGGCAGTTTGGATCCGTAAATTCCTAATTGGATTATGAGTAGTTCCGTTAACAGCTGAGCCCGTTCCTTTGTATTGTGACAATAACGGGGCTATAGCGCAGGCTAAGGAACCGCGGTCTCATCAACGATCCAAGCATGTACTTCGACGTTACCATCTGATTCGTGAGATCATACATCGTGGCGATGTGAAGATCGAGAAGGTCGCATCAGATGACAACAATGCAGATCCACTGACGAAGGCTATTCCTCATCAAAAGTTTGAGCGACATGTACATAGTTCAGATGTTAGATACTTGAGTGATTGGCTATAGGCCAAGTGGGAGATTGTTGGACAATTATGACCCATAGCATCACTATTTGTAAAAGACATTGTGGTTTTTGTACAAATAAACTATGTGACAAAGAAAATTTTCATTTTATCATTTTGTAATTAGATTACTTGAATATATAAATGATAAAAGTCCTTATGATTAGTTCCGGATTATAAGACATGAGACAATATCAATCCACTAAAGGTTTAATCATTAAAAATCCCTAGTCGTAGTATTATCGAGACTGGACATCGATAATGCAAAATAGACTGGTATTACACTTGTGCGCGTTATGGAAGCGTAACAGCATAGTTCTCATATATTTGGGTATTGGGTACTCATGCAAGTGTAATAGGACGTTCTGTTTACCGATGGTACGAGAACAGCTTCGCTCTGGATTAACCCATCGGAATCTCATTGGTAGTATGACTATGTGTTTATGGGAATCCGAATCAGGGTAGATGTATTTGGTCTTAACCTGAGACTTACATCGCTAATACTTGCGACAATCAGTACGCTTTAGTTTGGTCGTCCGGGGCTTTAACAGGTTCTGTGTACGCCTCTTCTGGGTTTATTGAGAATCGTAGTATATTGGGTGTGATGTGAAGATGGAAGTATCACTTCAGTCATATGGAGATGATGATCACGCAGGATACAGAACTGGTACTCTATTATGTTGCAACTATCGGGATAATATGACAAGGTCATGATTATTCGATTAAAGAGACTAGTAGCTAGTGATCTGATATATGCTTCGTACGGGGCAGACACAATTCCAGCCCCATGCCTAACATGTGACATATGAGACTGAATCGCAATACGCAATACTTAGTATAATATGCTTGATATAGATTATGTATTCCTTAAAAGAATATTTCTGGAGAATTTGGTAGGCATGGTGCTTTGCTAGCAGCATAACCATGTCTTGTAAATCGGTAAGAACGTGGTACCGGGTACGCACGAATTCGGATAGTCCGACGACCGGATTTACTACCAACATATCAAGGGATCTCATGGGTCGCTTACCAAAGATTCACCGATGACGTTTGACTCGAACAGAATTAATCTGGGATTAGTTATGGGAGAGAAAATTAATCTAGGATTAATTGCGGCAAGAATTTATCTAGGATAAAATTCGATTAGAAGAGAGAGAACGATTAATTTGGAATTAATCGATTAAATAATATATTCGATATATTAAATGAAATTAGATTTCATAGCGGAATTAAAATTGAATTTTAATTCGGGCGAACGAATTAATTTAAAATTAATTCGCGAGTAACTTTCGTAATAATTTTGCGAGACATTATTATTTAATTAAATTTGATTTAATTAAGTCGCAAAAACAGAGAATTTATTAATTCGGAATTAACGAACCCAGGCCCGGAGTGTGTTAAGCGGGCCCACTCGGATTTTGAATTTAAAGTGGGGCATACCTAGTCACATCACTAGTCAACTTTATCACTTTAGGTTGATAGAGTTGGTAGTTGTTGTTTGCTTGTAAATTACACAAGCTTATTTTAATTGATGTTGATAGACCTTTACTAACTTTTTGAGATTTGGTATATGGTATATTGATTTTGGAAAATCAAAAACAAGTAACACAACACTCTCTCCCTCTCATTTTGGTGAAGGCCGAATACTCTCCCCATCTTCATCTCTCTATTGGCGTGAACCTAGGGTTCATGTGTTCTTGATTTTGTTTCAAAATCTTGATTGCTAGCACAACAAATGAGTCAACAAAGGTGATTGGGAAACCATTCCCTAGAGTTTGGAATTCAAAGTTTAAAGTTTGGAGCTCAACATTCATACAAAGAAGGTAAATTTTTGAAATCTCTACATCCTACTTAGCCGATCAAAGTAAGTGTTTTTTCCGCAAACTTATTTTGATTATTCACACAATTTTATGCTTAATAGATCCTTGGCATGTTCTAGGAACCCAACATACCTTGCTCAAAGAACCTTATTCGTGAGCGAGGCATACGAGTCTCCATTGCGCATGATTCTGACATAGCACGGATTATTCAAAATCGGGGATGGGAAGAATTCACTAGACCCCCTGCCGATGCAGTTGTACCCGTGGTTCGCGAATTCTTTGCCAATTTAAAAGTACGCCACGAGGACCTGAAGGTGCTTATCCGAGGAAAAATGGTACCATTCGACCAGCACACCATCAACACTTTCTATCAATTGCCAGACATGGAAGATGATGAATATACATTATATATAGTAGAAGACCTTGATTATGAGGAGATAATCACCACTTTATCTGGAGACGGTGCCCACTGGAAAACAAATCAAGGCGTCACATTTCATTTTAACAAAACGACATTAGAGAAGTATGCTAAGGCCTGGTTTCTTTTCGTCTCTACTAAACTTATGCCAACAAGTCATACCTCACATGTCACTAAGGACCGTGCCGCTTTAACTTACGCAATTATCATGAACAAATCCATTAATGTTGGATGCTTAATTCAAGACTCTATTTTTGATGCTATGCAGGGAACTACTACACGTGGGCTTCCTCACCCATCTCTGATCACCGATTTATGTCACAATGCGAGGGCTCCATGGGACAAGGGTGAAGAACTATTGAATGCTTAGGTTTTGATCGATGCATGTATTCTTGCTCATTACCAGACCAAGGACGATGATGACACACTATAGTCCGATCCGTCCAGAGTAGCCAATTCCTCCCGAGGTACAAGTTCGGCCTGTCATCGTCCGTTAATGACTCCTACATCTCGTCTCAATTTGGGAGAACATTTATCTTTACTCGAGATAGAGACTAGACGTCATCGACAACTGGAGCGTGTTTTTCAGGAGCAGATGGACA
Organism: Zanthoxylum bungeanum; assembly: GCA_019454045.1. NCBI lineage: Eukaryota > Viridiplantae > Streptophyta > Magnoliopsida > Sapindales > Rutaceae > Zanthoxylum > Zanthoxylum bungeanum. Next base: position 48,891 of record SKCR01043579.1, read on the forward strand.
ACTATATGGCCTATTCTGTGGACTTCAATACTACCTTGGTTGAGATGTTTGAGAATAGGGGATTGAACTTCAGACCCAATGCAATACGTTTTCCTTCACCGCCTATCTTTCCACCATATCCAGCTGATGCATCTCAAGAGGATGAGGATTGACGGTTTCTGTCTCAGGTACTTGCTTTGAACTTAAATTTTTCTTATTTTGAGCATTGAGGGCACAACTCAGTTAAAGTTTGGGGGTGTTGTTTTAAGTTTATATATATGGTATTACATATGTATGTGTTGGTTACATATTTATGTTATTTTCATGATTTAGTTCTTTTATTTCTGGCATTTAATTGTGTGATGTAAAAAAAAGTCTGGGAATAATGGATGCTGCTTTAATGATGAGGTTATTTGCGTAGTATGAGAACTTAGAAAATGATGAGTATTTGAATATCTTTTATCTGATGCCTTGAGTAAGAGATCTAGGTCAGACTCGTAAGCACTTAACATCTATAACCGATAAGCGTGAATGACATGAGTCTAACCACGCCAGAGACATTACAGGATGCAGCTAACAACTTGGAGGAACCCATGCAGTTGCCAACAGGTCCAATCACACGAGAGCAAAGAAGATCAGAGAGGCCTTTGCGGGACTAGCTTAGAGCTATGTGACCAGTTGCAGCAACCAAGTCAAGTGCACACCAGAGACACATATGGGCATAACTAGAGAGGTCCCCAACTATTTCATTTGACCCAGATCAGCTCAGACTGAAGCATAGCAGAGCAGCTCCAGCACCAGCACTCTTTTGACTCGATTTGACCTATTTTGGGAGTATGTTGAATTCGGCCAAATGGGGGCATTTTTGTCATTTGTGCTTGACATGTTGACTTTATTTATGATGTAATTAAGCTAGTTGACCAACTGATAAGAACCCAAGCCCTAACTCTTCCCCAAAAGCTAGCTCAGAGGGAGAGGGTTGGCCCTGGCCTTATAAACCAGCCAATGAGGCACTCCGCAACCAATGTGGGACGCATCATCCCCACCCCCTTGAGACCCTACTGCCTCAGTCGGTGTTTTGCCGAACCCCAAGAGACACCGGCCATTCACACGGAATGGTGGCTCTGATACCAACTGATAAGAACCCAAGCCCTAACTCTGGCCCCGCTATTGCGTCTGTGATCTTCTTAGCTCTTTGGCGTGTGATTGGGCTGTTGGCAATTGCAAAAGCTATAATGTTCCTTGGGTGATTGCATTCATGTCAAATGTTGTCCCTTGGATTATGTTAGTAAAGCTACCCATGAACGAGTATTAAGACCACCATGAGAAGAAATGCTACCTTAAAGGGTAGGTGAGTGAAACGGTTAAAAAAAAATTCATATCATATTGAGCTTAATAGGCAAATATGGAGCAAATTTTGAGATATCTAGGTTGGTTTGACCCATTGGATGCAAATTTTATTGACGAAATCACCTAGTTAGCTTCTTTAGGATTCAAGCTGTGACCAAATCTTAACACACACGCACAGTGTGAGTCTGATTTAGATAATTTATTCAAGACTTTGGATCTAAGTTGAATCATGTACTTTGAAGGTTTCTTTGTTTTCATCTGACACGAATCCAGCCACTCAAGAAACATTAGATGTCATGGCCAGTAATATGGTAGAGCCTTTGCAAGTTCCAACATGGCCAATCACACGCCAGAAAGCTAAGAAGATCAGAGACGCAATGGCGGGACTAGCACAGAATGCCATGGCCGAGTGTGACAGACAACCTCAGGGCATATTGGCAGCACATGAGGGCTTCAATGGAGTGGGTACAAAGCTATTTCACGTGGCCCAAGTCATTCTAGAAGACGCGCAATAGCCAATTTTAAAGATATGACCATTTTGAAGAATTTGGCCATTTTATGCCTTATATGTAATTCGGCCAAATGAGCTTGTATTTTGACTTTTTTTATTGACATGTTGACTCTAGTTAGGCTATTTGTAACTTAGTTAGCTAGATCATTTGGGTCAAATTGGATTAGAACTAAGTTAGTTAGTTAAAGGACCTATTAGGCATTATTTAGAAAAGATGCCCCTTTTGTTGACTTTTTATTTTTGATCTTTTTGCCACTTGCATAAAGATATTGGTGGGGATATTTGTAATATTTAGTAAATGACTACTTATGACTTTAGCTTTATGTAGCCATTGGGTAGTTTTAGGACCTTTTGGTCTTTTTACCTTTTGAATGGCATTTTAGTAAATTTGCCTTATCCTATATATTGTATGTAAGTGTTCCTAGAACATGCCAAGATCGTCTAAGAGTGATTTGTGTGTGAATAAAATCAAAAGAGTTGCGGAAAATACTCACATTGATCGGATGAGTTCAAAACTTTTTATGCATTTCAATGGAAGCTCCAAGTCCTCTTGAGTGTTTCCAACACTTGGGTGAGTTTCCCTATCACCTTGATTCACTCCTTATGTGCTAGCAAGAACAAGAAAATGAAAGAAAATTTTCTCCTCCAAGGAGCTTGAAGTTTCGGCCATGGAGGTAAGGAAAGAGAGAGAGTTTTGTTTTGTTTTCTATTTGATTTTCTAAAATAAATTACCAAAAAACAAAAAACAAAAGTTGATAAATACTTTTCCAAAAAGCAAAGTGTGTTACAAGTTTCCAACAAAACCCATCAATGATTACTATCACTAAAGGTGACTAATGATGTAAGTTGGTGGGCCTCACTTTAAATTCAAAATTCAAGTGGGCTTACTCAACACACTTCGGGCTCGGTTTCGTTTAATCCGATTAAACAAATTTTCCAACGCAACTTAATTAAATATAATTTAATTAAATAATAATGCCTAGCAAAATTATTACGGAAGTCGCTCGCGAATTAATTCCAAATTAATTCGTTCGCTTAAATTAAAATCCAATTTTAATTCCGCATTGAAATCTAATTTCAATTAATATATATAATATATTATTTTAGCCCAATTAAATAAATTAAATAGTAAAATCTAATTTCACTATTAAATTTACTTTACCGATTAATTCTAAATTAATCACGTTCTCTCCTCTCGGTGAATTTAATCCCAGATAAATTGTCGACGCAATTAATCCCAGATTAATTCTTTCTCTTTTAATTAATCCAGATTAATTTATTGCCGTAATTAATCCCAGATTAATTGTCGACGCAATAATCCCAGATTAATTCTTTCTCTTTTAATTAATCCCAGATTAATTTATTGCCGTAATTAATCCCAGATTAATTTTCTCTCTCGTAATTAATCCCAGATTAATTTTCTGTTCGAGTCAAATCTCAACGGTGAATCTTCAGGAAGCGATCCAAGAGATCCCTGGATATGTTGGCAGTAAATACGGTTATCGGACTATCCGAATATGTGCGTACCCGGTACCACGTTCTTACCGATTTACAAGACATGGTTGGCTTCTAGCAAAGCACCGTGCCTACCCAATTCTCTAGAAATATTCTTTAAAGGAATATGTAATCTTTGTCAGGCGTAGCATACGTAGTATTGTGTATTACGATCCAGTATCATATATCACATGCTAGGCCTGGGGCTGGAATTGTGTCTACCCCGTACGAAGCATATATCGGATCTCTGGTAACTAATCTCTATAATCGGATAATCATGACCTAGTCATATTATCCCGATGACTGCAGTACATAAGAGTACCAACTCTGTATCCTACGTGATCATCATCTCCATATGACTGAAGTGATACTTCCATATTGACATCACACCCAATACACTACAATTCTCAGTATACCCAGAAGAGGCGTACACAAAACCTGTTAAAGCCCAGAACGACCAAAACCAAAGTATACTGATCATCGCAAGTATTAGCGATGCAAGTCTCAGGTTAAGACCAAATACACCTACCCTGATTCGGACTCCCATAGACACATAGTCATACTACCAATGGGATTCCGAGGGGTCTATCCAGAGCGAAGCTGTTTCCGTACCATCGGTAAACAGAACCTCCTATTACACTTGCATGAGTATCCAATACCCCAATATACGAGAACTATGCCGTTACGCTTCCATAACGCGCACAAGTGTAATACTAGTCTATTCCGCATTATCGATGTCCAGTCTCGATAATACTACGACTAGGGATATTTAATGATTAAACCTTAGTGGATTAATATTGTCTCATATCTTATTAATCTGGTACTAATCATATGGACTTTTATCATTTATATATCCCGATAATCCAATTACAAATGATAAAAGAGTAATTTCCTTTGTCACATAGTTAATTTGTACAACAACACCATGTTCTGTACAAATAGTGATGCTATGGGTCATAATTATCCAACAATCTCCCACTTGGCCTATAGCCAATCACTCAAGTGTCCTACACCTGAACTATGTACGGTTCGCTCAAACTTCTGCTGAGAAACAGATTTCGTCAGCGGATTTGCAATGTTATTGTCTGATGCGTTTTATTAGATCATCACATCGCCACGATGTATGATCTCACGAATCAGATAAAACCATTTGAAGTACATACTTGGATCGTTGATGAGACCATTAATTCTTTAACCTGTGATGTAGACTAGCTCAGCTGCTAATAGAACTACACCTAATCTAATTAGGTTTATATATATCCAAAATACTTCTTTTGCTGCCTCAGCTGCAACAATATTCCACTTTTATTGTTTATTCGGCAACAATATCTTACTTGGAAGATTTCCAACTCACTGTTCCGTTATTCAAACTATATAGTACCCTTATTGCGACTTACAATCTTTTTTATCGGTTTGGAAACTTGCAGCGATGAACCCAGTCACCTCAAGTTCTCCTTTCCCCATATTATCAGAAAGCATCCTTAGTTCGTCCAAGATACTCAAGGATATCCTCAACATCAATCCAGTGACCATCACCTGGATTGGCCTGATTGTGACTCAATATGCTCAAAGCATATGAGACATTAGGTCACGTACATTTATTTCAATGTATGAGTTCTCGAAGAGTGCCAACAACTTTTAGATCTATCCAGTAGATTCTTATTCCTAGAATAAAGGTTACATCTCCCAAGTATTCCATGGAGAATTTTAACGAAAGCAAAGCTTTCACCGATTGTATTATGGGAATGTCATTTCCAAGAAATAATATATCATCATTATATAGGACAATCACTGTCAGTGCGCTCCCACTAACCTTCTTATATACACAAGAATCATTTTCGTTTTGAATGAAATCATATACCATTATGATCTCGTCAAAACGTTGGTTCCAAGAACACAATGCTTGCTTCAATCCATAAATGGATCGATTTAATTTGCAAACATTGTTTGCATGTTTTGGAACAACAAAATCGTCAGGATGTTGTAAGCATCCTCCTAAAGGTTTCCATTTAAGGAAAGTGGTTTTGATGTACCATGTGCCATATTTCATAAATGAAACATGCAACATTAGTAAGCATTATCCGAATGGATTTAATCATGGCAACAGGTAAAAGTTTTTGTCGTAATCGACATTATGTCGTTAACGATACCCTTTCTGTATAAGCCTAGCTGTATACATTTGTATGTTACCATCCATGTATGTCTTCCTTGAAGACTCATATAATACCAATAGGCACAATGCCTTCTGGTACATCAACAAGTGTCGAAACTTGGTTGTATACATGGAATCCATTTCGGATTCATGGCACTTTGCCATAAAAGGAGTCGATACCTTGTATCACTTCCTCATACGTAGCTGGTTCATCTTCCTTAATAAGATTGATATCTACATGAGGTGAGATCAGAAACCCATACCTCCCAGGTTGTTTTTCTGATTCTCTCCGACCTTCGCGGTTCTTGTGTATTCGAAGATTATTGGTACAGTTTCATCCCTGATGAACTGTTGGTGTTCCGTGAGGACTCGGTGCCTGGAACAGTATTACTCCGATTTTCATCGAGTTCTACTTTCCTCCCACTTACCACTGCATATAGAAATTCCTCTTAGGAAAACTGTATGGAGAGCAACAATTACATTGTTCTTTTGTGAGTTGTATAAGTACTATACATTGGTTTCCCTAGGACAACCTACAAATAGGCACTTATCTGATTTAGGTTCTAGTTTGGTATCATCCAAACATTCAATTATATGCGCAGCATCCCAAATGTTCAGGAACGAGAAACCCAGTTTCTTTCATGTTCATATCTAATATAAAGTCTGTCTAACAGATTTTCATGGAACCTTATTCAAAATAAATATTGCATTGTTCAATGCGTATCCCTAGAAGGAAATTGGTAGCTCAGAGCGACTCATCATTAACCATACCATGTCCAACAAAGTTCGGTTACTCTGTTCGGACACACCATCAAATTGAGGTGTCCCGGGAGGAGTCCACTGTGAAAGAATACTATACTCTTTCAAGTAATCTTGAAACTCATATGTTTAAGTATTTTACACTATGGTCCGACCGTAATGTTTTTAATACTTTTACTAATCTGTTTTCTACTTTGTGTCGAAACTCTTTGAATTGCTCAAAAGTTTCTGACTTGTGTTTCAAAAGATACACATAACCGTAACGTGATGCCACATCCGTAAAGGTTACGAAGTATTCGCATCCACCTCTAGCCTAGCTAGACATAGGCCCACTTACGTCACAATGAACGAGGGCTAACAAATCAGTGGCACTTGCTCTTTTACCAAGTAAAAGATATTTTAGGCACTTTGCCTAATAAACTAGATTCGTAGACATCATTTGAATTAAAATCAAATTCGTCCTAGTATCCACTCTTCGAAAGTGTGGATATACAAGTCTTATTTAATGTGTCCCAGACAACACTGCCACTTTTAAATCTCAATAGATTTATAAAGTTTGAGCTTTTGTTTGTCATATTATATGTTTGAGAATCATTTATATTCTAAATTTAAATACTGTTATTCACATCTAATGTACTTATCTCAATATCATCTTTATAAAAAAAATACTTAGTGTTCTAGAATATAAAGGTATACCCGCAACGGGTTAAACTAGATACAGAGATAATGTTCCTAGTCAAACTAGATACATTATAACAATTTTGCTAATTTAAGTACATGCCCCAAAGGGCAGTTCTAAAACTTAGGTTTCTACGGCCAAAACAACGACTCATGTCCTGTTTCCCACTCATAGGTCGATCTCAACTGAAGCCAGTCTCCTGCTAATCAGTAGATCCCGCACATCAGTACATATGTATGTACCACATTCAGTATCAAAAATCCAATTTTTAAAACTAGTAGTGGATATGTTTATGACAAACATACCAAAAGTCGGAGCCTTGTCCGTCTTCATTTCCTTCATGTCTGCCTTTGTCCATACAGCAGTCACGCTTCTAGTGACCCCGTTTGCCACAGTTTAGGCAGACATCTTGAGATATGTCCTTTGTCTTCCCAAAAGACAATGACAATTTAGCCTTGCCCTTTTCTTCACACCCCCAGAAGCCTTCGGCCAAGCCTTGGCCTTCTGAGATGTCGAAGTAAGATACGCTTTGCGCTTCTTGCCCTTTTGTTAGCTCGGGCTCTATCTCCTTGAGCATATCCATTAACTTTCCAAGAGTTTTCTATTGCAATTAGTACTTCTAAGATTTAAGAATAGATCTATGAAGATCCTTCAATTTCAATATCATATTATAATGATCTAATCCTTAGTTCTGACAAAGAAATTAAGGAATCATTGCGGCAAGCATAACAGATTGAGCACTAAAGTTATCATCACGATGAGTCTTCCAAAGCTCATGCTCTACTATTTGCTCAACTCCGGGCTTAGGCCCGAGAGGTCGCTTTATCAAATAGAGTAACTTCTCAACTCCCAGGACTATCCTGAGATTCGTTTCCCATTCTAGAAAATTATGTCGTTAAAGACATTTTCACCTAGGATTATGTTCTTTGAAGCTAATCTTTCCAGTTATCTTGATTGCTATAGTCCAACTATCCAATCAACGATTTCGGGTACAATCTAATGTAATGATTACTATAGTCTAATTATATAATTAACTACAACTTGATTGGTTAAATTCAAATATATTGATTACTATAATCCAATTATATAATCAATTATAAATGAAATAGTTTGAATACAGTCCAAATGTTTAATTAAAACAACAATTGAATATTAGTCCAACTAATATATATAAATATTTTAATGACGAAAAAAGAAATGAGTGCGTGTTGGCAAGTAGTTAAACGAAATTGCAAATTTAATACTTGCCTCCCACTATTTTTCGGTGAACCTCTAACCCTCTGTGGAGTACTCGGGAAACCTAGTTTCCTAGTGGGCTAGAATCTCGTTAAATAACACACAACCTTGACTTTGGCCAACAAGTTGTATGAAACTTAACTAGGTAGATCTCTAAGATCAATTGGATCTCATCCAATTCCTAGATCCAGTAGGTGGACATCCAAGTTCGAAACATATATCCAATATATACTAATATATCTGATATATTCCCTAACCTTTTTCCTCTGAATCAACTAAGCATTGGCTTTGGCTCAACAAGCTTAATGAAACCAGTTAAGCGTGACCCATTGACAGTGGGAAAGCTTCGTAATCGAGGCCGATGAACAAGAAGTGACCTTGACTTTGGCCAACAAATCACAACTTGCCCAAGATGTACGATATGGAACAAAGCTTTCGTGATTCAAACACATCTGCGATGGACGTCTTGACTTTGGCCAACAAACTAATGCCAATCTTGGATCCTGAGAGAGAATCACTCAATGGAAGGAAAAACGCTTAATATAAAATGAGGGTTTTGTCGCGATTTGGCAACCAATTTATTATCTTTTATTAGGTCTCATCATACACCCTTAAGCATGCATTCTAAAAGCATAATAAGGCGCGAATAAAATATTAATGATATTCGGATGGATATATAACAAACTTTGTTCCTAGAACAAATCTCTCCATTTCATATCTCCCGCTAGCACTATTCATACTTCTACCCAATTACATAATACTTCTAAAGAAACCTCATTTACATTGAGGGGAATTGGTGAGAAGAGAAATACAATGAGAAAAGAGGGAATAGGCTGGACACGCAGGTCTAATTTAATAAATTCTAAATTTATTACAACAATTTCCAAAATTGCCCTCACCCATCTAATATCCATCCGATATACATTATTCATACATACATCCAAGTATTCACACAAAGCATGTTATCAATCAATCTAATCCAATTAATTAATCTTTTATTAGTGACCATCCAATGTTCAAACAACGGTTTGATTTGCGCGAGTCCAACTCGTTTAAGAATAAATACTCAAAGTACGTATTCTTGAATTATATCGAACTACAATTTTAAATCCAATTTAAATTATATTCAATACTAATTCATATTTACTTCCAAATTAAATAATTACACTTTCAATAGTGCATTTAAGGATTTGGAATCCAAATCCAATCCAATTGGGTCTCAAAGGCCCAATTAGTATCCAATACTATTCAATTAAAGTCCAATGTGCTTTTAATTAATTCTTTAGGCATGGGCTTTGGCAATTATGGGTCAAACCCAAGATGCCAAGGCCCAATTAGGAATCAGCCTATGCCAAAAATCAATTTAGGCCCATTAGGCCCAATTAAAATTTTAAAGGCCCAAATGTCATATTTGGATTTTATGGAAATGGTTTTAGACCCAATTGGATCCAACCCAATTTTCCAAAACCAAACTTGGCCCAACCAAGCCCATTAAGCCTAATTACAACAAATTAAATTAACACATTATTCCAAATTACATATTAATTTAATTAAAGTGCAATTAGTACAATTAATCAATTAATCTAACATTTCCAAAATACTAATTAATTCAATTAATCATACTCAACATTTCCAATTCATGTCCAACATAAATTAAAGCAAAATCAATCTATACATGCTTATCATGCTCACGGCAATTGTGCATAAAATAACACCCAATTTGATTTCAATCCAATTAAATCAACATACAAGATTTATTTCATGCTTTAAACATATCCAATTGTCTAAAATCAAAAAATCACCATGAACACAACCTAGGGTAGATTTGGCCAATGCTAAGGAAATTGGGGATTTTTGATCTAATCAATTTTTCTCAATTCGTAAGATGTACAAATCCAATTCAACATCATCCAAGCTCAACCAAACCATCAATTTAAGAAAATACATACTCCAAGCATAAATTCCCAAATTAAAGTCCATAAACCCTAGATTTTCAAATCAAACTTAGATGGCTCTGATACCATTGTAAGTGTTCCTAGAACATGCCAAGATCGTCTAAGAGTGATTTGTGTGTGAATAAAATCAAAAGAGTTGCGGAAAATACTCACATTGATCGGAAGAGTTCAAAACTTTTTATGCATTTCGGTGGAAGCTCCAAGTCCTTTTGAGTGTTTCCAACACTTGGGTGAGTTTCCCTATCACCTTGATTCACTCCTTATGTGCTAGCAAGAACAAGAAAATGAAAGAAAATTTTCTCCTCCAAGGAGCTTGAAGTTTCGGCCATGGAGGTAAGGAAAGAGAGAGAGAGTTTTGTTTTGTTTTCTATTTGGTTTTCTAAAATCAATTACCAAAAAACAAAAGTTGATAAATGCTTTTCCAAAAAGAAAAGTGTGTGTTGCAAGTTTCCAACAAAACCCATCATTCATTTCTATCACCAAAGGTGACTAATGATGTAAGTTGGTGGGCCTCACTTTAAATTCAAAATTCAAGTGGGCTTACTCAACACACTTCGGGCTCGGTTTCGTTTAATCCGATTAAATGAATTTTCCGTCGCAATTTAATTAAATCTAATTTAATTAAATAATAATGCATAGCAAAATTATTACGGAAGTCGCTCGCGAATTAATTCCAAATTAATTCGTTCAATACGGAATTAAAATTGGATTTTAATTCAAGCGAACGAATTAATTTGGAATTGATTCGTAAGCGACTATCGTGATAATTTTGCGAGGCATTATTATTTAATTAAATTAGATTTAATTATTTAACAACGGAAAATTCATTTAGTCGGATTAAACGAACTGGGCCCAAAGTGTGTTGTATAAGCCAACTTGAATTTTGAATTCAAAGTAGTGAGACCCACTCACTTACATCACTTGTCACTATTTTTGATGGGTGTAGTTGGCTAATTAAATGTTGGACTTTAACACACAACACACACACTTTTGGCAGTCAACTTTTGTATTTGTTTTTTTGGAAAAACACAAAAGAACTATTCACTCATCCTCTCCTCTTTGGCCGAACATACCTATTCTTGTTCTTGAAATTTTGTTGTAAAATTTCATCCAAGCTAGCACTTAAGGAGTCTATTAAAGTGATAGGGAAACTCACCCAAGTATTGGAAACACTTAACAAAGCTTGGAGCTTCTACATCCGAGGAGAAATTTTTGAAATTCTCAACCGATCATTGTAAGTTTTTTCCGCAAACTTTCTTGATATATTCACACACGAATCAATGTTTAGGATCATTGGGCATGTCTAGGACATTTACAATGGTATCATGAGCCACATAAACTTGATTTTTATGGACTTTAATTTGGGATTTTTTGCTTGGAGCTTGATTGACCTAAATTGATTGTGTGGTTGTGTTTATATGATAGTGAATTGGATTTGTGCATCATTGGATTTGAGAAAAATTGATTGGATAAAAAATCCCCAATTCCTTATGCATGGCTGAATTTGACCATAGTATGCTCATAGTGATTTTGTGAAAATTAGACAATTGGATGTGTTGTAAGCATGAAATGAATATTGATTGTTGATTTAATTGGATTAAAATCATAATTGGATATTATTTATGCCCATTGCCGTGAGCTATAACATGTTGGAATGGATTGATTTTGCTTCAATTTATGTTGGATGTGAATTGGATGATTAAAGCATGATTAATTAGATTAATTGATATTTTGGAAATATTGGATTAATTAATTAATTGTGGTAATTACACTTTAAGTTGAATTAATGTAAATTTGGAATATTATGTTAATTTAATTTGTTGTAATTGGGCTAATGGGCTTGGTTGGGCCAAGTTTGGTTTTGGTCAATTGGATTGGATCCAATTGGGCCTAAAACCATTTCCATAAAGTCCAAATATGACTATTGGGCCTTTAATAATTTAATTGGGCCTAATGGGCCTAAATTGATTTTTGGCATAGGGTGATTCATAATTGAGCCTTGGCATTTTGGGTTTGATCCATTATGGCCAAAGCCCATGCCTAAAGAATTAATTAAAAGCCCATTGGACTTTAATTGAATAGTATTGGATGCTAATTGGGCCTTTGAGACTCATTTAGATTGGATTTGGAATCCAAGTCTAAAAGGCACTATTATAAGTGTAATTATTTAATTTGGAATTAAATATGAATTAGTATTGGATACAATTTGTAATTGGATTTAAAATTATAGTTCGATATAATTCAAGAATACTTACTTTGAGTATTTATTCTTAAACGAGTTGGACTCGCGCAAATCAAATCTTTGTTTGAACATTGGATGGTCATTAATCAAAGATTAATTAATTGGATTAGATTGATTGACAGCATGCTTTGTGTGAATACTTGGATGTATTTATATGAATAAAGTATATCAGATGGATATTAGTCGGGTGGGGGAAATTTTGGAATTGTTGTAAGTATGGTACTTATTTATTAAATTGGACCTGCGTGTCCAGCTTATTATCTCTTTACTATTTGTATTTCTCTTCTCACCAATTCCCCTCAATGTAAATGAGGTTTCTTTAATGTATTATGTAATTGGGTAGAAGTGTGAATAATGCTAGCGGGAGAGAGGAAATGGAGAGATTTGTTCTAGGAACAAATTGTTATATATTCATCCGCATATCATTATTAAATTTATCGCGCCTTATTATGCTTTTAGAATGCATGTTTAAGGGTGTATGATGAGACCTAATCAAAGATAATAAATTGGTTGCCAATTTACGCGAAAACCCTTTATTAAATATTAAGCGTTTTCCTTCCATTGAGTGGTTCTTTCTCAAGATCCAAGATTGACATTTGTTTGTTGGCCAAAGTCAAGATCATTGTCCATCGCGGATGTGTTTGAACCACGAAAGCTTTGTTGCATATCGCATGTCTTGGGCAGTTGTGATTTGTTAGCCAAAGTCAATGTCACTTTTGTACATCGAAGTGGATTACGAAGCTTTCCCACTGTCAATGGGTCCCGGTTAACTGGAATCATTAAGCTTGTTGAGCCAAAGCCAAGGCTTAGTTGATTAAGAGGAAAAGGTTAGGAAATATATATTGGATATATATCTCGGACTTGGAGGTCCACCTACCGGATCTAGGAATTGGATGGGATCCAATTGATCTTAGAGATCCACCTAGTTAAGTTTCATACAGCTTTTTGGCCAAAGTCAAGGTTGTGTGTTATTTAACGGGATCCTAGCCCACTAGGAAACTGGGTTTCTCGAGTACTCAACAGAGGGTTAGAGGCTCGCCGAAAAATAGTGGGAGACTAGTATTAAATTTACAATTTCGTTTAATACTTGCTAAACGCGCTCTTTTAATTTTTTTTTTTGGATAAGGTAAGTATTATAACCAAAGAAAGCTATACAAAGAGCAAAGGGGCATACCCCAGGCACTAGAGAGGACATGCCCTCCTAATGGCACTAGGGTCCCTATTTAATTTTATTTATCGTCATTATAAATATATTAGTTGGACTAATATTTGTTTTATTGCTTTCTTTGAACAGTTAGACTGTACAAGACGCTACTCCACTTGTAGTTGGTTATATAGTTGGACAGTTGGACTATTGCAATGGAGATGGCTGGAAAGATTAGCGTTAGGGACATCGTCATTGGCAATGATATCTTTAACGGCTCCAATTTTCCAGATTGGGAGATGAATATCAAGATAGTCTTGGGAGCCGAGAAGTTACTCTATGTCATAGAGAAACCTCTCGGGCCTGAGCCCGGAGTTGAGCAAATAGTAGAGCATGAGCTTTGGAAAACTCATCGTGATGATAACTTTAGTGCTCAATCCGTCATGCTTGCCGCAATGACTCCTCAATTTCGTCGTCAGAACAAAGGATTGGATCCTTATAGTATGATGTTGAAATTGAAGGATCTTTACAGATCTAACCTTAGATCTCATAAGTATGAATTACGAAAGAAGCTCTTTCGCTCGAGTATGTCAGAGGGTACATCTGTTGAGCACTATGTGTCGCAGATGATTGCTGACATCGAATAACTAGGTCAGCTCAGCATAACCTTCGAGGCTGAGACTTCTATAGATTTGATCTTACAGTCTCTGCCTGAATGCTGGGGCGGGTTCGTCATGAACTATAACATGATGAACCAAGAGAAAACTCTTGGAGAGTTATTGGCGATGCTGAAAGACCAGAGCCAGAGCTTCTAAAGGGCAAGAAGCGCGAGGCGCACCTTACTTCAACATCCCAGATGGCCAAGGCTTGGCCGAAGGCTTCTGGGGGTGTGAAGAAAAAGAAGAAGAAAGGCAAGGCTAAATCATCACAGTCTTCTGGGAAGACTAAGGACATATCCCAAGACGTCTGCCTATATTGTGGCAAACAGGGTCACTGGAAGCGTGACTGCCGTGAGTACAAAGCGGAGTTGAAGGAAGTGAAGATGGGCAAGGCTCCGGCTTCAGGTATGTTTGTTATAAACATGTTCACTACTGGTTTTAAAAATTGGATTTTTGATTCTGGATGTGATACTCACATATGTACCGGTGTGCATGATCTGCTGATTAGTAGGACACTGGCTTCAGATGAGATCGACCTACGAGTCGGAAATGGGTCTAGAGTCATTGTTTTGGCCGTTGGGACCTATGTTTTGTATCTGCCCTTGGGGCATTTAATTACATTAGGTGACTGTTATTATGTACCTAGTTTGACTAAGGAACATCATCTATGTATCTAGTATAACCCGATGAGGGTATACCTTTGTATTCATGAACACTAGGTGTTTTGTATATAAAGATGACATTTTGATATGTACAGCAGATGTTAATAATGGTCTTTTATATTTTGAATATAAATGAATCTCAAACATATAACATGACAAACAAAAAACTCAAATTGAGTAATTCTAATGAGACTTATTTATGGCATTGTCGTATTAGACACATTATCAAGACTCGTATATCCACACTTTTGAAGAGTGGATACATGGACAGATTTGATCATAATTCATATGATGTCTGCGAATCTTGTTTATTAGGCAAAGTGCCTAAAACAACTTTTAGCGATAAGGGTGTACGTGCCACCGAGCTGTTAGCCCTCGATCATAGTGACGTATACGGGCCCATGTCTAGCTAGGCTAGAGGTGGTTATGAATACTTCGTAACCTTTACGGATGTTGCATCACGTTATGGTTATATGTATCTTATGAAACACAAGTCGAAAACTTTTGAGAAATTCAAAGAGTTTCGACACGAAGTAGAAAAACAGACCTGTAAAAGTATTAAAACATTACGGTCGGACCCTGGTGAAGAATACTTGAGCAATGAGTTTCTCAATTACTTAAAAGAATATGGTATTCTTTCACATTGGACTCATCCCAGAACACCTCAATTGAATGGTGTGTCCGAACGGAGAAACCGAACTTTGTTGGACATGGTAAGGTCAATGATGAGTCGCATTGAGCTACCAATTTCCTTATGGGGATACACATTGAACAGTGCAATAATTATTTTGAATAAGGTTCCGTCAAAGTCTGTTGGACAGACTCCATATGAAATATGGACAGGAAAGAAACTAGGTTTCTCATTCCTGAAGATTTGAGGATGCTGGGCATATATTAAACGTTTGGATGGTACCAAACTAGAACCCAAATTGGATAAGTGCCTATTTGTAATTGGTTATCCTAGGAAACCAATTTCCACAACAACAAGAGAACAAAAATATTTGTTGCTCTCCATATGGTTTTCCTTAGAGGAATTCCTAAATGCAGTGGTAAGTGGGAGGAAAGTAGAACTCGATGAAAATCGGAGTGATACTGTTTCTGGTACTGATCCCCTCACGGAACACGAACAGTTCATCAGGGATGAGACTGTTCCATAATCTTCTAATACACAAGAATCGCGTAGGTCGAGAGAGTCAGAAAACAACCTAAAAGGTATGAGTTTCTGATCTCACCTCACGTAGACATTAGTCTTATTTAGGAAGAGGAACCGGCTACGTATAAGGAAGCGATACAGGGTATCGACTCCGCTTTATGGCAAGAAGCCATGAAGTCCGAAATGGATTCCATGTTGACCGGCATAATCACACACGTATAACGTAAGCACAAGTATCGTTCAAGTAGTATAAAAGTATCGATCCACGAGGACTTACAACCTTTTGTTATTAATTTATGAAGTCAAATTTTTACGATTATCTAATGGATTGGTGACAAGAAACCCACTTGGATTCGAAATCCAAGCAAACCCCAAGCAACGGACAGAACCCCAAGAACCGTGAATTTGATTTTGTAGAAACAAAACCCTTCCAAGGCCACAAAGAAGACCCACAAAGAACTTGCCCTTGAGAACCTTTAAGATGAATCCTTGTAGTGTTTGGCTAGCAATGGAGATGCCACTAAGTTTTCCAAAACTTAGATAAGTCGATTCAAACTTGAAAAGGGGAATCCCTCCCTTACAACAATTCGGCCATAGCCAAAGCTTTAAGCTTTTGTGTTTTATAAATTTCGTGATTGTCCCAAAATGAAAAAGAAAGAAAGCTTAAATAGTGTTACAAGAGAAACCCAAAAGGCATAAAGACAACAATGCCCCTAAAGGCTAAATTACAAAAATACCAAAGTCTTCAAAAGCCCTGTGAAGCTTCATTCAAAACTGATTTTGGCCAAGTGAAGTGGCTTTGGGCCCTCTCTATTGAAGCCCACATGCGTCTCTATTTGTTTGTTGCAATCGGCCAAAAAACTCTGAACTAATCCCGCCATTTCTTCTCTGAGTCTTTTGGTCCTCTGCCTCGTAATTGGCCATTCTGGTACTTGTAATGGGTCTTTTGCTTTGTTGTCGGCCTAGATCATGTCATCCCCTCCCTCTTGAAAATTATTTGACCTCGAATCTATACCTGCATCAAAAGGAGTTAAGTCAGAAACATTAAATGTAGTAGACACATTATACTTACCTTGTAAATCCAGCTTGTATGCATTGTCATTAATCCATTCCAAGACTTGAAATGGACCATCCCCTCTCGGTTGTAGCTTAGATTTACGTTTTTCGGGAAATCTCTCATTGCGCATGTGTACCCAAACCCAATCTCCAGGTTGAAATACCAAACGCTTTCATTATTAGCAAGAAAAACATATTGCTTATTCTTTCATTGTATTTGCTCTCTTGCTTTCTCATGTATATGCTTCACCAAATCGGCTTTCCTTTTTCCATCTAACCCCGCATGCTCATCAACAGGCAAAGGTAACAAATCTAATGGAGTTAGTGGCTGAAAACCATAAACAATTTCAAATGGTGAGTAAGATGTAGAGGAATGAATACTACGATTATATGCAAATTCAACAAAAGGCAAACAATCCTCCCAGGTTTTTAAGTTCCTATTGATAATAGTACGCAATAACTGAGTCAAAGTCCTATTAACAACCTCGGTCTGACCATCAGTTTGGGGGTGGCAAGTAGTAGAATACTTTTAGTTCCCAACTTACCCTATAAAACTTTCCAAAAGTGACTAAGGAATTTGGCATCACGATCTGAAACTATACTCCGTGGAATCCCATGGAGTCATACTACTTTTCTAAAGAACAAGTCAGCAATGTTAGTGGCATCATCAGTTTTATTACATGCTATAAAGTGTGACATCTTACTGAACCTATCAACCACTACAAAGATGGAATCTCTACCCTTCTTAGTCCTAGGTAAACCCAAGATAAAGTCCATCGATACATCTACCCATGGTTCACTAGGTATAGGCAATGGTGTATACAACCCATGAGGCATAACCTTATATTTAGCATGTTTACAAGTTAAGCATTTATCACACAAACGCTCAATATCTCTCCGCATTTTAGTCCAATAAAAAATGTTCACTCAATACCCCTAAGGTTTTGGCAATGCCAAAGTGCCCCATTAAACCTCCCCCATGTGCTTCCCTCACTAACAACTCACGCATACTACAAACAGGAATGCATAATCTATTCTCCCTAAACAGAAACCCATCATGTTGGTAGAATTTACTAAAAGCAGACTTTTCACATGCAGCATAGATAGTACTAAAGTCAATATCACTAGCATAAAGTTCTTTAATAAATTCAAACCCAGGCATTCTTGCACTCAATGAAGTAAGTAAAGCATACCTTCGCGATAGTGCATCGGCGACAATGTTTTCCTTACCTTGTTTGTAGCGGATTACATATGGAAATGTCTCAACAAACTCTAACTATTTTGCATGTCGTTTGTTCAGCTTACCTTGGCCCTTCAGATGCTTCAATGATTCATGATCTGTATAGATCACAAACTCTCGAGGCCACAAATAATGCTGCCAAGTCTCAAGGGCTCGCACTAGTGCATACAACTCATTGTCATATGTGGGGTACCTCAAAACTGCTCTATTTAGCTTCTCACTAAAGTAAGCTATTGGTCGCTTTTCTTGCATAAGAACCGCTCCAATGCCTATCCCGGATGCATCACACTCAATCTCAAATGTCTTCTCAAATTTGGGTAGTGCCAAGACTGGTGCACTGCACAACTTCATTTTCAGATCCTGGAATGCATGCTCCTGCTCTTCACCCCATTTGAAGCCAACAGTCTTCTTCACTACTTCAGTCAGTGGTGCTGCAATACTACTGAAGTCTTTAACAAATCTACGGTAGAAGCTTGCTAATCCATGGAAGCTTCTGACTTCTGTCACTGTTGTTGGTGTTGGGCAATCCTGAATTGCCTTCACCTTTTCTAAATCTACCTCGATGCCATCTGCACTCACAACAAATCCAAGGAAAACAATTCTATCCATACAAAAAGTGCACTTATCAAAGTTAGCATACAGTTTTTCTTGCCTTAACACATCAAGAACATGATTCAAATGCATAACATGCTCATCTACTATTTTACTGTAAACTAAGATGTCATCAAAATAAACCACAACAAACTTACCTAAAAATGCACGCATAACATGATTCATCAATCTCATAAATGTGCTAGGTGCGTTTGAAAGACCAAATGGCATAACTAACCATTCATACAAACCATACTTAGTCTTAAATGCAGTTTTCCACTCATCTCTCTCTCTCTCATCGAATTTGATGGTATCCCCTCTTTAAATCAATCTTACTAAAAATTTTGGAACCATGCAATTCATTCAACATGTCATCTAGTCTAGAATGGGGTGACGATACTTTACCGTAATATTGTTGATAGCTTGGCAGTCAACGCACGTACACCACGCCCATCTTTCTTAGAAACTAGAAGCACTAGTACTTCACAAGGACTCATGATTTCCCTTACATACCCTATTATCCATCAACTCCCATACTTGCCTTTGTAGCTCCTTTGTCTCATCGGGATTGCTCCTATAAGCCGATCTGTTAGGAATGAATGCTCCAGGTATGAAGTCTATCTGTTGCTCAATAACTCTAATGGGTGGAAGCCCACTAGGTATGTCCTCTGTCAGTACGTCACTGTAATCCTGCAAAATAGATGAAATAGACACAGGAAGCAAAAGATCAGTGTTAGTAAAATAAAAATGAGGCTCCTTATAGACTAACAATAGCATGAGCTTGCTAGCTTTGAACGCTTTCCTCGCTTCACCCTCACCCATATAGAAACTCTTTTTAACTCTCCCTTTTGTTTCCCCCTCACGTTCACTCACACTCCCCTTGGGAACTCCCACGGCATTGGCCTTATTTATCTCACCAGATACACCACTCTCACTAGTCTCACCCAAGGTGGTGTTTCCCTTCGCTCTCTCTTTGTCACGTTCAAGTTGCAACTTAACCTGATCTTCATGGACTTGTGCAGGTGTAAGTGGGTATAATGTAATGAGTTTTCCCTTATGCTGAAAAGAGTACTTGTTCTTGAACCCATCATGAATAACCTTCTTATCAAACTGCCACGGTATGCCCAAAAGAATATGTCATGCATGCATCGGTATCACATCACATAGGACATCATCTGTGTATGGCCCAATGGTAAAGCTCAACAATACCTGCTTTGTCACACTTATTTCCCCACAATCATTTAACCACTGCAACTTGTAAGGCTTCGGGTGTCTCAAGCAACTCAACCCCAATCTCTCAATCAAAGTTGTGCTAGCAACATTAGTACAACTGCCCCCATCTATGATCATACTACATCCCTTGCCATTCACACGACGCCTAGTATGGAAT
Organism: Zanthoxylum bungeanum; assembly: GCA_019454045.1. NCBI lineage: Eukaryota > Viridiplantae > Streptophyta > Magnoliopsida > Sapindales > Rutaceae > Zanthoxylum > Zanthoxylum bungeanum. The sequence goes on from SKCR01043579.1 coordinate 69,143, forward strand.
ATGTTCTCCCTCTGCTGCACACTCTCATCCTCTATAACATGTGCACTCAAAGCACGCTTGACAACTAAGGATAAGTTATTCAGCGGGTATGCAGCTCCCTTATGGTCACTAGCATCCTCCAACTCTGGCATCTCCTCCTCGACCTCACTATCGGTAGAGTACACCTCTCCACTCATTTTATCAATCACTAAGGTACGCCTATTGGGACATTGTGAAGCATAGTGTCCCATGCCCAAACACTTGAAACACTTGACATCCTTAGTTCTAGTAGCTGCACCCTCAGGTTTTTGTCTAGTTTTGCTTGGTTCTGCAGCCTCTTTACCCTTGGCACTAGGTTCGGACCTAGGCTTATTGAAGCCTCCACTGAACTCGCCTCTAGGCTTGTCAAAGCTTCCATCTCGCTTCTCATTCGGAACTCATTTTCCCTTCCATGCAGAACGGCCTCGAATCTGTACCTGCATAAAAAAGAGTTAAGTCAGAAACATTAAATGTAGCAGACACATTATACTTACCTTGTAAATCCAGCTTGTATGCATTGTCATTAATCTGTTCCAAAACTTGAAATGGACCATCCCCTCTCGGTTGTAGCTTAGATTTACGTTGTTCAAGAAATATCTCCTTGCACATGTGTACCCAAACCCAATCTCCAGGCTGAAATACCACACGCTTTCTTCCCTTATTAGCATGAGAAGCATATTGCTCATTCTTCCGTTGTATTTGCTCTCTTGCTTTCTCATGTATGTGCTTCACCAAATCGGCTTTCCTTTTTCCATCTAGCCCCGCATGCTCATAACAGGCAAAGGTAACAAATCCAATGGAGTTAGTGGCTGAAAACCATAAACAAATTCAAAATGTGAAAATGATGTAGAAGAATGAATGCTACGATTATATGCAAACTCAATAAATGGAAAACAATCTTCCCAACTCTTCAAATTCTTGCCAACTATAGTGCGCAATAATTGAGATAAAGTCCTATTAACGACCTCTGTTTGTCCATCAGTCTGTGGATGACATGTGGTAGAATACAATAGTTTGGTGACTAGTTTAGCCCACAACACCTTCCAAAAATGGCTAAGGAACTTAACATCTCTATCAGATACAATACTCCTAGGTATACCATGGAGTCGCACTATGTCTCTGAAAAATAAATCTGCAATGTTTGTAGCATCATCGGTTTTATGACATGCAATGAAATGAGCCATTTTACTAAACCTATCAACTACAACAAAGATTGAATCTCTACCCCTCTTTGTCCTAGGCAAACCTAACACAAAATCCATCGATATATCAACCCAAGTTCACTAGGTACAGGCAAAGGAGTATACAAACCATGTGGCATTAATTTAGATTTAGCATGCTTACATGTTAGACACTTATCACAAATACGCTCAACATCACGTTTCATTTTAGGCCAATAAAAGTGCTCATGTAAAATAGCTAAAGTCTTAGTAATCCCAAAATGTCCCATCAAACCTCCCCCATGCGCTTCCTTCACAAGCAACTCACGCATACTACAAGCAGGAACACATAACCTGTTCGCTTTAAATAAGAATCCGTCATGAATGTAAAACTTTCCAAAAGATGACTTTGCACAAGTAGCAAAAATCTCACCAAAATCAGAATCACACTGATATAATTCCTTAATCAAATCAAATCCCAACATCCGTACATGCATTGAAGTAAGTAAAACATACCTGCGAGATAATGCATCGGCCACTATGTTTTTTTTTACCTTGCTTGTAGCGTATAACATATGGAAATGACTCAACGAATTCCATCCATTTTGCGTGTCGCTTATTCAGCTTACCTTGACCCGTCAAGTGTTTTAATGATTCATGGTCGGTGTGGATCACGAACTCTTTAGGCCACAAGTAGTGCTGCCATGTCTCAAGTGCTCTCACAAGCGCATATAACTCTTTGTCATACGTGGGGTACCTCAAAGCTGCTCCATTCAGCTTCTCACTAAAATAGGCTATTGGCCATTTTTTCTAGCATGAGAACTGCTCCAATACCTAACCCTGATGCGTCGCACTCAATCTCAAATGTCTTCTCGAAGTTGGGTAGTGCTAAAATGGGTGCACTACATAACTTCGCTTTAAGGTCCTGGAATGCTCGCTCTTGCGCCTCGCCCCATTGAAAACCAATTGTCTTCTTTACTACCTCAGTCAATGGCGCGACAATTCTACTGAAGTCCTTGACAAATCTCCTAATAGAAGCTCGCTAACCCATGAAAGCTTCGGACTTCTGTCACTGTAGTTGGTGTAGGCCATTCCTGAATTGCCTTTACCTTCTCCACATCTACCTCGATGCCATCTGCACTCACACAACAAAGCCAAGAAAAACAATTCTATCCATGCAAAATGTGCATTTGTCAGAGTTAGCATACAATTGTTCTTTTCGTAAAACATCAAGTACATGCTCCAAATGCATTACATGCTCATCTACTGTTTTACTATAAACTAAGATGTCATCAAAATAAACCACAACAAACTTACCTAAAAATGCACGCATAACATGATTCATCAATCTCATAAATGTGCTAGGTGCGTTTGAGAGACCAAATGGCATAACTAACCATTCATACAAGCCATACTTAGTCTTAAATGCAGTCTTCCACTCATCTCCCTCTCTCATGCGAATTTGATGGTATCCACTCTTTAAGTCAATCTTACTAAAAATTTTGGAACCATGCAATTCATCCAACATGTCCTCTAGTCTAGGAATGAGGTGACGATACTTTACCGTATTATTGTTGATAGCTCAACAATCAATGCACATACGCCACGTCCCATCTTTCTTAGGAATTAGAAGTACTGGTACTGCACAAGGGCTCATGCTTCCCTTACATACCCCTTATCCATCAATTCCCGTACTTGCCTTTGTAGCTCATTTGTCTCCTCGGGATTGTTCCTATAAGTCGGTCTGTTAGGAATGACTGCTCCAGGTATTAAGTCTATATGGTGCTCAATACCTCTAATGGGTGGAAGCCCACTAGGTATGTCCTTTGTGAGTACGTCAATGTAATCCTACAAAAGAGATGAAATAGACACAGGAAGCAAAGGGTCAGCGTTAGTAAAATAAATATGAGGCTCCTTATAGACTAACAATAGCATGATCTTGCTAGCCTTGAACGCTTTCCTCGCTTCACCTTCACCCATGTATAAACTCTTTTTAACTCTCCCTTTTGTTTCCCCCTCACGTTCACTCACACCCCCCTTGGAAACTCCCACGGCCTTGGCCTTATTTTTCTCACCAGATACAACACTCTTACTAGTTTCGCCCAAAGTGGTGTTTCCTTTCGCTCTCTCTTTGTCACGTTCAAGTTGCAACTTAACTTGATCTTCATGGACTTGTGCAGGTGTAAGTGGGTATAATGTAATGGGTTTTCCCTTATGTTGAAAAGAGTACTTGTTCTTGACCCATCATGAATAACCTTCTTATCAAACTGCCACGGTCTGCCCAAAAGAATATGTCCGACATGCATCGGTATCACATCACATAGGACATCATCCGTGTATGGCCCAATGGTAAAGCTCAACAGTACCTGCTTTGTCACACTTATCTCCCCACAATCATTTAACCACTGCAACTTGTAAGGCTTCGGGTGTCTCAAGCAGCTCAACCCCAATCGCTCAATCAAAGATGTGCTAGCAACATTAGTACAACTGCCCCTATCTATGATCATACTACACCCATTGCCATTCACACGGCACCTAGTATGGAATATATTCTCCCTCTGCTGCACACTCTCATCCTCTACAACATGTGCACTCAAAGCACGCTTGAAAACTAAGGATAAGTTATCCAGCGGGTATGCAGCTCCCTCATGGTCACTAGCATCCTCCAACTCTGGCATCTCCTCCTCAACCTCACTATCGGTAGAGTACACCCTCCACTCTTTTTATCAATAACTAAGGTATGCCTATTGGGACATTGTGAAGCATAGTGTCCCATGCCCAAACATTTGAAACACTTTACATCCTTAGTTCTAGTAGTTGCTCCCTCAGGTTTTGGTCTAGTCTTGATCGGTTCTGCAGCCGCTTTACCGTTGGCACTAGGTTCGGCCCTAGGCTTATTAAAGCCTCCACTGAATTCGCCCCTAGGCTTGTCAAAGCCTCCATCTCGCTTCTCATTCGGAACCCATTTCCCTTTCTATGCAGAAGTTGCAATCTCTCTATTCAAGCCTCTAGAAATCGTGCCATAGTAGCTTCTGCATCCTCAACTACATTTGCCCTGATCATGGAAACTTCTATCTCTGTGTAATAGTCCTCAACACTTTTGGTCCCCTGATACAGATGTTGTAGTTTCTGATACAACTCCCTATAGTAATGGCTGGGTATAAATCTCTTTCTCATGAGACCCCTAAGTTCTGCCCATGTCTGAACCGGTCTCTCATTGTTTCTCCTCCGAGTAGAGACAAGCTGATCCCACCAAATCATAGCATAATCGGTAAATTCAATTGCTGCCAGACTGATCTTCTTCTCGTCTGAGTAGTGATGACAGTTGAAAATCAATTCTATTTTCTTTTCCCATTCTAAATAAGCTTCAGGATCATTCTTGCCTTGGAATGTTGGTATCTTGATCTTGATGCTACCTAGATCACCATCTACATCTCCTCACCTACCATATCCTCTCCGATCATAATCCCCTCTTCTGGCATCAAATGCACCTCTATCATCAAATCGTCTATCCCTCCTATCATTCCTCCTATCAAACCTCCTATTAGGCCTCCTATCATGCCCAGGCTGAAATCTCTCCTCTACATCATCAAAACCATCAGAATCAACAAACTCATTTTCAGCTTCCTCTTTATCTGGTGGAACATATTGTGGTGGTACACGGCGAGGTGGCACATGTGAGGTGGTGGTACTCTGGGACCGCTACCAGTTTGAATACTCTCTACACTCTTAGACAATCTCTCCAAAGCAGTATTCATGTTCTCCATCATATCTATAAATTTCTTATCCAAAGCCTCAAGCTTTTCATCAGTAGTTAGACCTGCCATCTCAACACTAAACAAACAGATTAGAAATAACAAGAAAGAAAAGCAAATATGTAAATCCTCACAATCTCACGTGTTTACACTCGAATGATATCACTCCACTCGTGTTTGCACTCTATTGGCTTTTACCCGATACTGTGCTCACAATCACTGCCTTTTACCACTCTTGAGTTCGTCCTCAATTCAAATGTGAACCACACTCAATCCAAGAATACAAACAAATGTAGTCCTCAAACTAGCACGAAACACAACGGACCCAACAATATATATATATATATATATATATATATATATATGGCATGAGGAAAACAAAATACGAACAGGAATAGTAACGACGGAGACTCAATCAATAATACTTAAACTAGAGTAATTAGAAATAAAGAGTAAACAATTAGCACAATGGAAAAAAAATAAGCATGTAAATTCACGGACGTATGCAATTTCTGGAGAAAATTTGGCACCTCTATAAAAATTTTGATGGAATACCCTCCACGGGCACCTAAATGATAATATGGAACAAACTAGATTCAACCAAAAATTTTCACTTTTTTTTTTTGCTCAAGTGATCACTATCACTCAAGTCCCTTTTTTTTTTTTTTTTTTTTTTTTGATAACGTCAGATGCTAAATGTGGTTCTGATTTCAAAGGCTGATTTAGGTTCTGATTTCAGAGGCTGGTTTTCAAAGCCTGATTTCAGAGTCTGATGAGGGTCTGAATCCAGGGTATGAATTCAGAGGCTACTGGTCAGTGTCTGATTTCAGAATCGAATAAGGGTCTGATTTCAGGGTCTGAATTCAGAGGCTAATTTTCAGAGGTTACTGGTCAGGGTCTGATTTCAGAGGCTACTGGTCTGGGTCTGATTTCAGAGGCTAAGTTTCAGGGTCTGATCTTAGAGTCTGATTCAATGGTTAAGTTTCAAGGTCTGAACTCAGAGTCTGATTTCAGAGGCAGATTTCAAAGGTTACGTTTTAGGGCTGATTTCAGAAGCTAAGATTTCAGGGTCTGATTTTAGACTTCATTAGGGTTTAAAACAAAACACACAGCCGCCAAGAACATGCTTATTTCTTAAACATATGCTAAAGACATAATGACTATGACGAACTGATAGGAAGAACAGAACAAGCCCATAACTGGAAAAAATGATAAAGATGAACTGATATGCAACTAGGATGAACTGACGGAAGAACAGAACAAAAAAAATTCAGAACTGGAAAATGATAAAAGATGAACTGATATGCAGAACAACAAAACCAGATCCAGATATGCTTCACAACAAAACCAGATCCAGAATATAAACAAAACAAAAACAGAAACAAGATCCAACAAGAACTGAAACGAAAATAACAAAGAACAAAATAAAAACAAAATCAAACAAAATGAAAGATAGAAAAAAATTCAGACATTGGAACCCTGAGCTCTAGATACCAAATGACAAGAAACCCACTTGGATTCGAAATCCAAGCAAACCCCAAGCAACGGACAGAACCCCAAGAACCGCGAATTTGATTTTGTAGGAACAAAAACCCTTCCAATGCCACAAAGAAGACCCACAAAGAACTTGCCCTTGAGAACCTTTAAGATGAATCCTTGTAGTGTTTTGCTAGCAATGGAGACGCCACTAAGTGTGCCAAACTTAGATAAGTCGATTCAAACTTGAAAAGGGGAATCCCTCCCTTACAATAATTCGGCCATAGCCAAAGCTTTAAGCTTTTGAGTTTACAATTTCGTTGATTACCCTCAAATGAAGAAGAAAGTAAGCTTAAATAGTGTTACAAAAAGAAACCCTAAAGGCGTAAAGACAACAATGCCTCTAAAAATGAAATTACACAAGTATCAAGTCTTTAAGTCTTCAAAAGCCTAGGAAGCTTTATTCTAAACTGATTTGGGCCAAATGAAATGGCTTTGGGCCCTTTCCATCGAAGCCCATATGCATCTCTATTTGTTTGTTGCAGTCGTCCATAAAACTCAGAACTAATCCCGCCATTGCTTCTCTGAGTCTTTTGGTCCTCTGCCTCGTAATTGGACCTTCTGGTACTTGTAATGCGTCCTTTGTTTTGTTGTCGGCCTGGATAATGTCATTAACCATGTTTACCGTGGGTTGAAAGGGGTTTAATCAAAGGCACTTTTAAGGCTAGGTTATGGTTTGGTGTCTTCCCTCATTCACTACCTTTCTATAAGGAAAAGCTGTGAAGACACCTAGGTAATCATGTACTCGTAGCCTACAGTGATGGACTAATTTGGAGGATTCGTTGTTTATTCCTGTCACCAAACGATAAGAGCCTAAGAGGCTTGGGTTTTTAAGAGAGTTCGCTCTGCCCTCCCTCTGGGGAATCTACAATGGGAAATCCAATTGACAGTCAGTCACGCACCATAACTCGTTGGCACGTACCGTAAGGTATAAAAAAGGTGCGCTCACTTGGTTGCTCGAACCATTGAGTGGGGAGACCTAGTTGTGGGCAATCCTTCGCCAGCAAGAGTTTTTATCCACACTCCTGCAAACCACACGTAGACCAGAGTCGTTTGGCCTATAGCAACTATTTCCTTGTGTGTGTGGACCATCCTCATTTGGATACAGTTGGACCTCTTGTCAGAAATACGAACTTGTTGGGCCATTTAAACTGGGACGAGCTCGTATCCTATGATAATTGGGCCAAAAGCTTCTGAAATATCGATGGGCCGCTCTGTAGAAATTATTGCTTTATGCTTGAATTATCTCTTTATGCTTGTATTTGGGGACCATTACTATAGGCATTGCATTTTTGCATATAAGTCACAATGATGAGCCTCCAGTGGAGGCACTACCTTTTTATGTCGTGGAAGTCGCGAGAAACAGACATCGGAAGGGAATAATTGAAAATTGATGTTTTGTTGGATTTGATTCGCTTGTTTAGCTTCATGTTTGTCCGTCGGATTTCCGTTGCAACATTTCATTGGCCCAAACACCAAACCCACGCCCATAAGCCCACCAAAACCAACCAAATCACACACCAAGCCCACCAACACCAAGGCCCACGCCCATTACACAACATTTACCTCTCCACCAACTATTCAAAGAACCAAATTAACCTTCTACCATGCATGCCCCACACATTTGACCTACAATTTACCTTACTCCCCATTTTTCAACAAAGTTTCCAAGCCATTAATGTCATCCCCCCTCCAAGTCAAAAGAAACAACAAATCACCTTCCTTTTTCAACAAGTTTCCAAGCCATTAATGACATTTCCCCACACCATTTAATTCACTAACCCCACACCCATGACTTAGCCTTCCCTTTTCCATTTTTTTCAACAAAGCAAGTCTTTCTCCTTCTCAAACAAGGAAGCCCCCATCCCTTTGCCTATATAAACAACCATTTGCTCCCTTGAACCCCTAGGATCTTCATAACTCCTTCACACATAATTCACACAAGAAACCCTTGCATTGCCGCACCATAAGCCAACCCACCGTCGAGAATACCCATCACAAGCATAACCCATTCATTGCCGCGAATAGCCTCCTAAATTGTCTGCATATTAACGCACTATAAGCCACCACAGCACAAGACCTCACTCACGCCTAATAGCCTCAACACGTAGCCCACTGTACTGCTTCACACCTTTGCCCCCTTTAACGCCATCTGCCCCTTCCACAAATCTTCTATTCACGTAAGCAACCCCCACCTAGCAAAGAAACATCACCTGCACCCTCACGTTGCCAGTCCAAAATCAAGCCACCTGCTCACGCTAACCATTAAGCCTCTGCCCCATGAACCGCACCTTTCTGCCCTCCAAATTGCATCATAAAACAGTCCCATAATTACCGAAAATTACACCTAAAATAGTGGCCAAAATCTTCAAAACAGTTCGAGCGGTGATGTGATTCAGGTTGTTTCATCTGAAAGGACTCTTGTTTTGGGTTAGTGTTATTCTATTGGGTTGGATTCGGCTCTGGTTACTCCTCCATTGTCTGTGGTTCCTTCTGAGACAGTTTTGGTGAAGGTAGAGGGAAATATGGAAGGTGTGATAAGAACCCAAGCCCTAACTCTGCCCCAAAAGATAGCTCAGAGGGAGAGGGTTGGCCCTGGCCTTATAAACCAGCCCAGGAGGCACCCCGTAACCGATGTGGGACGCATCATCCCCACCCCCTTGAGACCCGACTGCCTCAGTTGGCGTTTTTCCGAACCCCAAGAGACACCGGCCATTCACACGGAGTGGTGGCTCTGATACCAACTAATAAGAACCCAAGCCCTAACTCTGCCCCAAAAGCTAGCTCAGAGGGAGAGGGTTGGCCATGGCCTTATAAACCAGCCCAGGAGGCACCCTGCAACCGATGTGGGACGCATCAAGGTGAGTGTTCCCTTGCTTCTTCACATCTTGTCGAGGATATTCCTAAGTCTGTTTTAGCTGAGTGCCCGCCTTCTGGAGCTTATGATTTGCCCACTCTCATTGTTAACAGTTTGGCTAATAAGGCCATTGACTCTCTGGAGATCAAGAAATTGGCTTATGGTAACAAATCTAGAAAGGGTTCTGGTGGTAAGAGGAGTCAGAAACGGCAGTCCCCTAGGGGGGTCGTCGGCGCTGATTTGTTTGGTTTGGCTCTAATCTTCTCTATTTTAATGATTTTTGGTTGTTGGAACATTCAGGGTCTCAATGACCCATTAAAACATGCTGAAGTTAGGAGGTTTCTTTGTGATGAGAAGCTCTCGTTGTGTGGTTTAGTTGAAACCAAGGTTAAGGAGGTTAATTTTGTGAATGTCTCTCGTGCGATTAATCCTTCATGGAAGTTTTTTTGCTACTCTGATAGTAGCCCGTTTGGTCGTATCTGGGTATGTTGGAACCCTAGTGACATTGATGTTAGCATTATTCACTCTTCAGCTCAAGTTATTCATTGTAGTGTGTCTCATATTTATGGGATATGGAATTGTGTAGTTTCGGTGGTTTATGGTGAGTGTGACTACGAGAAGCGTCGGGAGCTTTGGGCTGACCTGATTTCTAATGGTAGTGTTTTTGATGACTCTCTGTGGCTTGTTTTGGGAGACTTCAATGCCATCCGCTCTCCGATTGAGCATTGGGGTGGGTCTATGGCTTGGCCGGCTTCAAAAGATGATTTGGGCAGCTGTTTGGGTCAAGCTGGGTTGGATGATCTTCTGTTCTCTGGTTGTCAGTTTACTTGGTTTAATAAGCAGATTCAGTCTCCTATTTGGAGTAAGTTGGACCGTGTTCTTGTTAATTCTTCTAGGGAGTGTCTCTTCCTGGGTTCTTCTGCCCGCTTTCTTCCCCCTCGGATTTCGGATCATTCTCCTATGGTAGTTAAGCTTGCAGAGCTCCCTAAAAGGAAAATTCCCTTCAAATTCTTTGATTTTTGGGTTGATCATCCTGATTTTCTCTCTGTTGTGGCTAGGGCATGGGATATTGATGTTCATGGTACTCCAATGTACCGTTTATGTTGTAAGCTGAAGAGTGTTAAGTTGGCCTTGAAGAAGTTTAATGTTGAGCATTTCTCTAAGATTCAGTGTCGAGTTTTGGAGATTAGGAAGGAGTTGGATAGAGTGCAGTGTGCTTTACAGGAGTACCCTAGTGACCCTGTTCTGTTAGCTGAAGAAGTAGTCTTTCGTTACGGTATGGAGAAATGAGTCGGGCTGAGGAAGGCTTCAATAGAACAAATCTCGTGTTCAGTGGCTTAACCTTGGGGATCGGATACTAAATTCTTCTTTACTGCTATGAAGAGTTTTCACGGTCGTAGCAAGATTACTTCTATCACTAAGGAGGATGGGACCCGTGTGGAGGAAGATGTTTTGGTTAGAGATGAGATTGTTTCTTTTTTTGAGACCCTTTTGGGTCCCCAGCAAGGTCAGCAGGATTTTGATAGGGTGGCCCTTCAATCTGCTATTACTAGACATATGACTGCTGAGCAGAGTGAGACTCTTACCTGGGAGGTTTCGGATGAGGAGATTAAGGTTGTCTTGTTCGCGTTGAAGGACAATAAAGCTCCAGGCCCAGATGAGTTTAATTCGGGTTTCTTTAAGAAGTCTTGGAACATTGTAGGGAATGATGTCCTTTGTGCTATTCACTATTTCTTTTGCTCTGGGCGTCTCTTGAGGCAGGTTAATGCTACTTCTATTGCTTTGATTCCTAAGATTCCCAACCCTTCCCGGGTTAAGGATTATATGCATATTTCTTGTTGCAATACTATTTACAAGTGCATTTTGCGAATAGGATCAATGTTATCCTTCCTTCTGTGATCAGTCATAATCAATCTGCTTTGTTGCGGGTAGGCGTATCAGCGAAAATATTCTTTTGTGTCAGGAATTGGTTCAAAATTATCACCGGACTAGTGGTTCCCCGAGATGTGCTCTTAAGATTGACTTGATGAAAGCTTATGACTCTGTTCGTTGGGATTTCTTGGTTGAGGTTTTGCGGACTGTTGGTATGCCAGAGAGGATGGTGGGTTGGATTCAGGAGTGTATGACTTCTACTAGGTTTTCTGTGTCTATTATTGGAGAGTTGCATGGTTTTTCTATGGGGGTCGTGGGTTGCGACAAGGTGATCCTATGTCTCCTTATCTCTTTGTTTTGGCTATGGAAGTTCTGTCAGGTCTTCTTCGTAATATGGCTCTTAATCAGGGTTTTAAGTTCCACTAGCGGTGTTCTAAGGACTATCTTACTCATATTTGCTTTGCGGATGACCTTATGATTTTTTGTAAAGCGGATGCTTCCTCGGTTTCCTTGATCAAGGATTGTCTCGGGCAGTTCAGTGGTTTATCAGGTTTAATCCCGAATCCAGCTAAAAGTCTTTTCTTCTCCTCTGGTATCTCTTCTACCCTTCAGGGCCAACTGCGTCATGTTTTGGGGTTCCAAGTTGGGATTCTTCCAGTGCGGTACTTGGGAGTCCCTTTTATTTCTACTAAACTCTGGGCCTCAGATTGTGCTTCTCTTGTGGATCGTATTGTCATGCGTGCTAAGAGTTGGAGTAGTAAATTCTCTCTTATGCGGGACGGCTTCAGCTCATTAAGTCTGTTTTGTCTTCCATTCAAGTTTATTGGTCTTCCTTATTTATTCTTCCTAAGTCTGTTATTAGGAAGGTGGAGACGATTTTGCGGTCTTTCCTTTGGAAGGGTAGCGCGCTCACCTCTTCTGGGGCGAGAGTGGCTTGGAGTAGAGTTTGTTTACCTCTAAAGGAGGGGGGCTGGGGATTAAGAGTTTGGATACTTGGAATAGAGCGGCTATTGTTAAGCACATTTGGTTTCTTTGTTCTGGCCAGGTTTCTTCTTGGTCGAATTAGGTTCACTCTTATTTGTTGAGGGGGAGTAGTTTTTGGGAGGTGCCTTGTCCTACAGATTGCTCTTGGAGTTGGCGTAAGATCTTGGAGCTTCGTTCCTGGTGCCGGCGGCGGATGAGAGTTAGGATTGGGAATGGTGAGAAGACTTTATTGTGGTTTGATTATTGGCATTTGTTGGGCCCGATTATGGACACGTTGGGTGAGAGAGTGATTTATGACTCTGGCTTGGATAGGATGGCTACAGGTTCTTCCATTATCTCTGATTCTTCTTGGCGTTGGCCCCATTCTAGGTCTGCTGCCCTTGTTGATTTGGCTCAGTCCCATCTTCCGTCTCCTTCTAGTATGAGGGAGGATGAGCTGGTTGGGGAGGATGATAGGAGTGGGAGATTTTCTGTGGATAGTGCTTGGAATGCCATGCGGATAAGGGGAACCTTGCTGCATTGGTTTCGAGTTGTTTGGTTCCGGAAGGCTATTCCCCGCCATTTCTTTTTACTTTGGATGTCTATTCAGGGAGGCCTTTGTACTCAGGATAGTTTGATGAGGTTTGGTATCTCTGCTTGATCGCGTTGTATTCTCTGTGGTTGTTCAAGTGAGGACATTGATCATCTTTTCTTCCAGTGCTTCTTCTCTTCGAGGGTCTGGTCATCTGTGCTGGCTATGTGTGGGTTAGTTTGGAGATGCCGGGATTGGCCTCAGACTGTTGAGTGGTTTGGTCAGTTTACTGATGCCTCTTTACGTCATTTTCTTGTTCGTCTGTCTTTTGCAGCGTTAGTCTACCATATTGGAGGGAGAGGAATGCTCGCACTCATGATATGCCTCTTCGGCCTGTTTCTGTTCTTCTTAGTGACATGTTTTTTATGTTCGGAATCGTGCTAGCTTTTTACGGAAGGTGAAACCATCTTATGATAATAGATGGCTTCACATATCCTGGCACTTGCCCGATGATATCTTCTGTTTATCTTTTGCTTGTAGCCTCTCGGCTTTTCTTCTAGGAGGGCTTGTACTCTCTAGTTGCCTAGGGTATGCCCATTTGCTCGTGTATAGTTTTCTTTTGGTTATAATACTTACTTTATCCAAAAAAAACTGCACTTGGAAATCCTTGAATAACCGCATAAAACAGCAGCCCAATCCCCCTCAAACCACCACAAAACAGCCCCTTAACACGCTTGAAGCAGTGACCAGAAAATACAACGGAAATTACAGCAAAAACGAAGTGGAAACAGCGAACAAAACAGCAAAACAGCGGAGGAAAACATTGAACCAGCGAACTGGAGGAGTCACGGAGTGTTAGCCCTTCCGACGACCGTATAACAAACTTCCAAGAGATGACACAAAAGGTTAGACCTGAGGGCATATGTTATATATTTTCCTCGCATGAATTAGTGATTTAGAAAGTATGTAATTTATTTTCCTCGCATGAACTAGTGACTCACAAAGTATGTAATTTATTTTCCTTGCATGAACTAGTGATTTGATTTACTTTATTTCGCATGAACATTGTAAATTAATATATGATGTGATTCGGGTGAATGGAATATGTGTTCTTTCTTGTGGTATATTGGATGGAAACCCGGACATAAATTCCGTAGCCGAATCCGAATGGACGGTATTATGGTTTGCACTCGGGATACAATGCCCCATACCACTTGAGAGATTCACCTATTCCATTTCATCCAAACTTGTATTCAAGGATATTATTTGTAGGAGGTATTTATTTTTTTAACATGACTTAGTTATTTTCTTTCGCAATATGAGTTTAATTCACATCATGTTTAGATTGTTATTTGTCCAACATGTTTGTTGTGTGATATCATGTGTTTGCCGTTATGATAACTAGCTTTTAAAGCATGCAAACTTAGATTAAGCCGTATACGAATTTAGGTGTAGGTTACCTTTTTGCAAATGTATGTTGAGTAGACTTGGTTAAAATTGCACAAATCCGTTCATTAAAAGTGACATAAGTAAGAGACCATTCCGAACCCAACGGTTTTGGGTCTTCCCTTGCGAGCGGTGAGTGCGGCCTTAAATCATTTTCCCGGGTCACACCGGGTGGTGACTCCATTATTCTCCGGTTTAGTCCCCCGTGGGCTACTCCGTACTCCCAACTAGGCCACGAGCCTAGAATAGCATGCGTCGCCTGGTTTCTGTGTCCTACAATCACCATTTGGATTCAGTTGGATTTCTTGTCAGAAATGCGAACTTGTTGGGCCATTTAAACTGGGACGAGTTCGTATCCTTTGACAATTGGGCTAAAAGTTTCTGAAATGCCGATGGGCCATCCTGTGTTTGGGCTCTTTATCATTTGAAGTTGTTTAACCACGTTATTGCAAAGGTGTAAACCTGTTGGGCCTTTTCAACTGGGACAAGTTTGCACCTTGCAATAATATGATTGAAGCTTTAAAATGACAATGGGTCGAATTATATGTTCCACACATCGCACGTATCTCATGCATATCATGCATACACACATCATGTTAACTCTCTTGTGTCTTAAAAGCCATCATAGATATCCGTTGGGTTAGGGAAAAGGGAAGACTTGTTAAAAGGCCAATAGTAAACATGAGCGAATCAGAGAATGAAACATCCCGTATGGATCAGTTGGAAACCAATCTCACCAAGGTTACTGAACAGTTGCAAGCCTTGACTGATGCTATGGCCAATATGGTTGTGCCCCGTGCCGGGGGAAACTAGCTTTTAAAGCATGCAAACTTAGATTTGAGCCGTATACGAATTTAGGTGTAGGTTACCTTTTGCAAATGTATGTTGAGTAGACTTGGTTAAAATTGCACAAATCCGTTCATTACAAGTGACATAAGTAAGGGACCATTCTGAACCCAACGGTTTGAGGTCTTCCCTTGCGAGGGGTGAGTGCGGCCTTAAATCATTTTCCCAGGTCACACCGGGTGGCGACTCCATTATTCTCCGGTTTAGTCCCCCGTGGGTTTCTCCGTACTCCAACTAGGCCACGAGCCTAGAACAGTATGCGTCGCCCAGTTTCTGTGTCCTATAGTCTGGCGACTCCACTGGGGATAGAGAATCGGCCCTGAAACAATGTCTTGTAATGTTTGTGATTTGTGCTTTAATTAACCATGTCTACTGTGGGTTTAGGGAGTTTAATCAAAGGCATTATTAAGGCTAGGTGATGGTTTGGTGTCTTCCTTCACTCACTACCTTTCTATAAGGAAAAGCTGTGAAGACACCTTGATAATCATTATCCGTAGCTTACTGTGACAGACTAATTTGGAGGACTTGTTGTTTATTCCTGTCACCAAGGCGATAAGAGCCTAAGAGGGTTGAGTATTTAAGAGAGTTCGCTCCACCCTCCCTCTGGGGAATCTACAATAAGAAATCCATTTGAAAGTTAGCCACATACCGTAACTCGTTGGCACGTACCTCAAGGTATAAAAAAGGTGCGCTCACTTGGTCGTTTGAACCCTTGAGTGGGGAGTCCTAGTTGTGGGCAATCCTTCGTCAGTAGGAGCCTTTGTTTACATTCCTTTAAACTTACATGTGAACCATAGTTGTATGACCCATAGAAATTATTTCTTTATGTTTGTGTCTAGGACCATCGTCATTTGGATTCAGTTGGACTTTTTGTCAAGAAATGTGAACTTGTTGGGCCATTTAAACTGGGACAAGTTCATGTCCTTTGACAATTGGGCCAAAAGCTTCTAAAATTCCGATGGGCCATTTTGTGTCTAGGCCTCTTATTATTTGAAGTTATTTAGCCATGGTATCGCAAAAGTATGAACTTGTTGGGCCTTTTCAACTGGGACAAGTTTGCACCTTGCAATAACGTGGTTGAATGTTTTAAAATGACAATGGGCCGACTTATATATCTCATGCATCGTACGCATCTCACGCATCTCATACATACACGCATCATGTTAACCCTTTGTGTCTTAAAAGCCATCATAGATACCCGTTGGGTTAGGGAAGAAGGAAGATTAGTCAAGAGACCATCAGCAAACTTGAGCATATCAGAGAACGAGGTATCCCGTGTGGATCAGTTGGAAACCAGTCTCACCAAGGTTACTGAACAGTTGCAAGCCTTGACTACTGCTATGGCTAATATGGTTGTGCCCCGTGCTAGGGGAAGCTCTGAAAATGAGAGGCGTGAAGAGCCTCCGAACAAGTTGAGTGATGATATCCCTATTTTTGATGATGACATGGCTGAATATATAGCCGGAAGAATAGCTGGGTCTCAGGCGGAGATACAGAAGCTCCGAGACTAGGTAGAATCAGTTACCCGCAAGATGAAGGGTAAAGACGAAGACTTACTAGACTATGATATGATGACCTTCGAGGAACAGCTGCCAGCTCAATTCAAGATGTCCGACACAGCCAAATTCAATGGGAACGGGGACCCGAGGGTCCATCTGCGGCAGTATGTCTCGGTGATGAGTTCAGTGGGCCTGTCACAGCGTCAAGTTCAGAAAATGTTTGGGATGTCGCTCGAGGGGGCACCCGTAGTGTGGTACCATGGCCTTGAGAGAAAGGTTAAGGAAGATTGGAGGGAACTTGTAGATGCCTTTCTGAAACAGTATGTCACAGATCTGGAGATAGACTTGTCGCTCCATGATTTGGAGAACACCAAGCAGAATCCAGAAGAAAGTTTCAAAGACTATGTGGATCACTGGAGAAGCAAGCTTCTGAAGATACAGACTCGGCCCTCGAAGAAGGACCACATAAAAATGATTATCAAGGGTACTAAGCCCTCAATCTATGCCAAGCTGAGGAGGATGACCTCCATGATTGCAGATTTTCGACAGTTGAGGGAAACTATCATGGACATTGAGGAGGAGGAAGCTGAGAATAAGAAGTTCTATGGCCAGAATATGAGGAATTTTGGGGGGCCTTCTGAGAGTAAGCCCGCTATTGCTGAGATCGCTACTGTCAGAGACAGGCGATTCTCCAACCTTGGTAGACCTTTGTCAAGGGTGTTTGAAACCCTTAGAACCTAAACCACTTCCAAACCCTGTGCCACACTACCTTGACTTGAACTTATACTGTTACTTCCATCAACAAAAGGGTCACGAATCTGACAATTGCACCCGCCTTAGGCATGAGATCCAAGACCTAATTGACACCCATAAAATACTCGACCCAGAGAAAGAACAACCCAACACGTACCATAACCCCTTGCCTAACTACCACTCTGTTCCATCACCCACCTCATGATCAACTCCGGCTTGCCCGAAACCTTTGTCCTCCAAACCCTCAACAACCAAGCTGCTTACATGGGGATAAGGGATGACCACGGTGAAGAACCATAGGCCGAGGAAGAAGGTAGTGTGGTGAGTGATGAAGTTGTTCCTCCTAGTTTATTTGATCCTGCATTATTAATAGAGACGTTAATTTTGTCTGTTTGATCAAACCTTTTTCATAATGATAATAAAGATGTTAATTTCGCTTACTTGCCTGAGTCTCTTCCTTTCAACCTACAACATGAGTGTGTTTGACAAAAACATTCAACCCTGGTATTATGATACTCAGCGATGTTTAGAACACGGGTAATCCTCGAAAGAAGCAAGCAGAAAAGACAGGATAGCTATTCAGAAATTGGGAAACGGAGCAGTGAAACTGTCAGACTTGGAAGGGAATGAGTTCACTGAGCCGATCAATGTTGACATATTGAAGCTGTATTTAGCCTGAGGAAGAGAAGACTGAGTAGTCACGAAGAGAATTGGCAGAAGACCTAACCTGACGGGATAGGAAACTCATTCATGCATACATACACATAATATACTTGCATTCTTTTGTGTTTTGTCTGTTCTATGTTTGCAGGTTCCGGTAAAAGAGAACCAAACCCCAAGGGGGCGACTGGAGACACGTGTAGGCACATGGCGCCAATGAGCACAATGAGGGTCTAACCCACCAGAAACAGGGAGTACATGTACACTTGCATACGTACACATCGCATGCACACGTCTTTTATCCTGTTGTTTTGTGTTCGCAGGTTTCAAAGAAGAAAAAAGAGAAAGCGGAAAATTCAAGCCAACCAGAAGCAGCAACAGTGTTAGCAGTTTCAAGAATGAATCGGTATTAGTTTCGGGAAGAAATCCTAGGGTTGAGGCCCATCAGTGTCGGGAATGGATTCCAGGGGGCGAAGCCCATGTTTTCAGCAGTTGAAAGGAAGAATTCCATGGAGAGAAGTCTTTGATAGTTAGACATATGTCCGGTGATGACATTGTTTGCTGTAGGGAGAAACCTTAGTGTAGGACACAGAACTTTGACGACGCTGTTCTAGGCTCGCGGCCTAGTTGGGAAGTACGAAATAACATGGAGTCGCCACCCGGTGTGAACCGGGATAAAGATTTAAGGCCGCAATCACCCCTCGCAAGGGAAGACCTCAAATCATTGGGTTCGGAATGGTCCCTTACTTATGTCACTTGTGATGATATAATTTGTGCAATGAACTAACCAAGTCTACTCAATAATCATGCTCAAGGGTACTTAGATCTAACATGCTTTCATCCAAATAACTCCACGCAATGTAACACAACGAGCATATTGAACCATTAAATCAACATGTATAAATCATTATCCAAACACATCATAAACTAATAACATGCATAAGGAACAACCTAAATATGCTTTAACAAATAAATAACAAACTAAATTAAACCATGCTTTAAATAATAAATAAACGGCCTAGAACTATGACATGCTCAAATACAAATTTGGATGAGACGAGATACGTGCGTCTTAAGTGGTACGTGGCGTTGTATCCCGAGTGCAGACCGCAATACCGTCCATTCGGAATCGGCTACGGAATTTACGTCCGGGTTTCCATCCGATATACCACAAAAGGGAACACACATCCCGCTCATCCAACAATCACATCATGCCTCAAACGACTCTCATGTAATAATATTTCAAAAATAAATAAAATAAACCAAAGATGATAAATAAAAAGGTGCCCTCAGGTCTAACCTCTTTTGTCGTCTCACGAAAGCGCGTTACACGGCCGTCGGAAGGGTTGTTGCTCCGCAACTTTTCTGGTTCACTAATCCAACGTCTTTCCTCACTGTTTCGTTGTTCGTGCTGCTGTTTTCACCCTGTTTCTCTACTGTTTTGAGGGTATTTTCTGGTCACTGTTTCAGGTCTATTATGCTACTGTTTTGGGTGTTTTAGGTGCGGTTTTGGGTGGTGTTTTGCGGCAGTTTCTGGGGCAGAATTTAGGTGCAGTTTTGGGACAGTTTTAAGGGCTAAAATCACTGCAAAACTGATCAGGTCAAGGCAGTGATATGCGGCAGTTTGATGGGCAGTGAGGGGCGTTTTTGGCTTGGTTTATGCGTGAATTATGGGCTGTGCAGTGGGGTCTGACTTACGGCACCAAAGGATAGTGTTTGGGGCTGTTTGTGGTGTGTTTAGAGGGCTGTGAAGGGGCTGAAAGATGCGGCAAATGGTAGTGTATTTGGAGGTGTGCGTGAGTGGAGGGGCGTGGCTTTTAGGGTTTGGGACGTGGCTAATGGGATGTCTTCAATTTGTGGCGGTTGAGGGTTTATTTAGTGAATGGAGCCACGCTGGAGGCTGGATGAAGGCTTTGAGGTAAATTTTGGTTTGAGAAGAGAGGCTAGTGCGAGAATGTGAATTAGGGTTGATTTCGTGAGGATGAGCCAGCCAGGGTTTGAAAAGTGGGGTTGAGGGTTCTTTTTATAGGCAAAGGGAGGGGGTTTTACCTTGTTGGAGAAGAAATATGATTTGTGTGTTTTAAAGGGGATATATTTTAATTTTGTAAGTGATAAGGAAATATTTTAATTTGGGGAAGTGATTTATGTATTTTAGGAAAGGGATTTAATTTAATTTAGGAAGGTGATTTAATTTGTGTCATGTGTTTTAATTTAATTTAATTTTGTTTTAATTATTTGTGACATGTATTTTAAATGTTTTAATTATTTAATTTGTGAGATGTGTTTTAAATATTTTAATTATTTTTGGATGTGATTTAATGGGTTTGGTGTGTTTTAAAACAGAGGTCCAACAAGCGAACCCGAAGCGAAACAAGCGAGTTAAATCTGACAAAATACTAATTCCAAACTTTACCCTTCCAACGTCCGTTTCCCGCGACCTTCACAACTAAAGAGGTAGTGTCTCCATACGAGACTCATCATCGGGCTAATATGTAAAAATGCAATGCCTACACTTAGAAACAAGAAGTACGAGATGTGCTCTCATCCGGTATTCTGAATGGATTGATCTCGGCTAGACTCATGAGCACTGGATCATGGGATCTCAACAGTAGAAGCCTAAGTGGTTGGCATGATGACTCGTCGAAGAGATGGTGGATCAGTGAATTACCGTTTGCCTGGATGTCCATCCTGGTTTACTTATGCTACGATATATGATATGGTCAGAAACAAAGAAAAAAAAATTCTCTGCAATGAAAAGAAAAAGAAAAAAAATAGACCACCTATAACCGATAAGTGTGAAGCTACCCATGGGCGAGTATTAGGACCACCATGAGGAGAAATGCTACCTTAAAGGGTATGTGTGTGAAAGAAAGAAAAAGAATGAAAAGAAGAAAGGAATGAAAAGAGACAAGAAAAAAGAAGAAGACCATATCATGTTAAGTATGTCGAAGTAATCACAGAATGTGATTAAGACATTCAGGTTGGTTAGACCCACTAATCTGATTCTCCGAGACGAAAGCATCGAGTTGACTTACTTAAGAAATAAGTTGTGAAAGAGCCTTGGCACACACACACTAGGAGTCTAGTTCAGATCACCTATTCAGACGACCGGAATTGAGTGCATCAAGTACTTTGAAGGTTCTCAGGTTTCGACGTGAAGCATTCGTTGGAGACGAAAATATGCCTAACTATCAGGATTGTCTCATGAGAAGCAGTATAGTATGTTGAAATAAACCATCACATCACTAATATCAGTTTTGGGGATGAATCCCAGGGTCGAGGCCCATATCAGTGTTAGTTTCAGAAAGAATCCCAGGGGGCGAAGCCCACACCAGTATCAGTTTTTGGGATGAGTCCCGGGGGCGAGGCCCACATCAACATCAATATCAGTTTTGGAATGAATCCGAGAATGAATCTCAGTTTTTGGAATGAATCCGGGAATGAATCTCAGTTTTGGAATGAATCCGAGAAAGAATCTCAGTTTTGGAATGAATCCGAGAAAGAATCTCAATTTTGGAATGAATCCGAGAATGAATCTCAGTTCTGGAATGAATCCAAGAATGAATCTAAGCTTTGGAATGAATCCGAGAATGAATCTCAGCTTGGGAATGAATCTGAGAATGAATCTCAGTTTTTGGAATGAATCCGAGAAAGAATCTCAGTTTTGGAATGAATCCGAGAAAGAATATCAGTTTTGGAATGAATCTGACAATGAATCTCAGCTTTGGAATGAATCCGAGAAGGAATCTCAGCTTTGGAATGAATCCGAGAAGGAATCTCAGTTTTGGAATGAATCCGAGAATGAATCTCAGTTTTGGAATGAATCCGAGAAAGAATCTCAGTTTTGGAATGAATCCGGGAATGAATCCCAGGGTCGAGACCCGCATTGTCAGAATTTTGAATGAATCCAAGAATGAATCCTAAGGCCGAGGCCCACATCATCCGAGTTTGGAATGAATCCTAGGGCCGAGGCCCACATTATCAGTTTTGGAATGAATCCGGAAATGAGTCACAGGGTCGAGGCCCACTTCACCAAAAGTTACGGGAATGAATCTCAAGGTCGAGGCCCACATTATCAACTTAGTTCGAGAATGGACCACCTCTCATACAGCTTCAGTTTTGCAAGGTACGGTACTCCGGGTATGGAGACACATCAACGTTAGTATCAGTTTGCCGGGTATGGCACTCTGGGGGCGAGACCAGTATTAGCAGCAGCATCAGTTTTTCCGGGTATGGCACTGGGTAGTGGGATGGAGATACAGCTTCAGTTTTGCCAGGTACGACACTCCGGGTATGGAGATATTTCAGCGACGCCTCGGGTATGGGGTTTAGCCTGCCAGGTACGGCACTCCGGGTATGGAGATATTACCGCGATGTCTTGGGTATGAGGTTTAGCACGCCAGATACGGCACTCCGGGTAGGGAGACACAACCGCGACACCTCGGGTATGGGGTTTAGCACACCAGGTACGACACAAACAAAATCAACTCTGCGGCACTCTAGGTACGGAGACGCAACCGCGACACCTCGGGTATGAGGTTTAGCACGCCATGTACGGTACAATCGAATCAACTCAGCACAGTAGGCAAGTCGGTGGCAGCTGGCGAGCCAGGTAAGTAAAAATGCATTGCACGAACTTTGATAGGACTGTCATTGTCACACACTGTATAGATCCCATCAAAGTGGGGGCGACTGTAGGCATTGCATTTTTGCATATAAGTCCCGATGATGAGCCTCCAGCGGAGGCACTACCTTTTATGTCGTGGAAGTCGCGGAGAAACAGACGTCGGAAGGGAATAATTGAGAATTGATGTTTTGTTGGATTTGATTTGCTCGTTTAGCTTCGGGTTTGTCGGTCGGATTCCGTTGCAATATTTCCTTGGCCCAAACACCAAACCCACGCCCATAAGCCCACCAAAACCCACCAAATCACACACCAAGCCCACCAACACCAAGGCCCACGCCCATTACACAACATTTACCTCTCCACCACTATTCAAACAACCAAATCAACCTTCTACCATGCATGCCCCACACATTTGACCTACAATTTACCTTACTCCCCATTTTTCAACAAAGTTTCCAAGCCATTAATGTCATCCCCCCTCCAAGTCAAAAAAAACCACAAATCACCTTCATTTTTCAACAAGTTTCCAAGCCATTAATGACATTTCCCCACACCATTTAATTCACTAACCCCACACCCATGACTTAGCCTCCCTTTCCATTTTTTTAACAAAGCAAGTCCTTCTCCTTCTCAAACAAGGAAGCCCCCATCCCTTTGCCTATATAAACAACCATTTGCTCCCTTGAAACCCCTAGGATCTTCATAACTCCTTCACACATAATTCACACAAGAAACTCTTGCATTGCCGCACCATAAGCCAACCCACCGCCGAGAATACCCATCACAAGCACAGCCCCTTCATTGTCGCGAATAGCCTCCTAAATTGCCTGCATATTAACGCACTATAAGCCACCACAGCACAAGACCTCACTCACGCCTAACAGCCTTAACACGTAGCCCACTGCACTGCTTCACACCTTTGCCCCCTTTAACGCCATCTGTCCCTTCCACAAATCTTCTATTCACGTAAGTAACCCCCACATAGCAAAGAAACATCATCTGCACCTCACGTTGCCAGTCCACAATCAAGCCACCTACTCACGCTAACCATTAAGCCTCTACCCCATGAACCGCACCTTTCGCCCTCCAAACTGCATCACAAAATAGTCCATAATTACCGAAAATTACACCTAAAACAGTGGCCAAAATCTTCAAAACAGTGAACAAAAAAATGCACTTGGAAATCCTTGAATAACCGCATAAAATAGCAGCCCAATCCCCCTCAAACCACCACAAACACTTAACACAAGCAGCTTCCACGCTTGAGCAGTGACGGAAATACAACGGAAATCGCAGCTAAAACGAAGTGGAAACAGCGAACAAAACAGCAAAAAGCGGAGGAAACATTGAACCCAGCGAACTGGAGGAGTCACGGAGTGTTAGCCCTTCCAACGGCCGTATAACGCACTTCCAAGAGATGACACAAAAGGTTAGACATGAGGGCATATGTTATATATTTTCTCGCATGAATTAGTGATTTAGAAAGCATGTTACTTATTTTCCTCGCATGAACTAGTGACTTAGAAAGTATGTAATTTATTTTCCTCGCATGAACTAGTGACTCACAAAGTATGTAATTTATTTCCTTGCATGAACTAGTGATTTGATTTACTTTATTTCGGCATGAACATTGTAAATTAATATATGATGTGATTCCGGGTGTGAATGGAATATGTGTTCTTTCTTGTGGTATATGGATGGAAAACCGGACATAAATTCCGTAGCCGAATCCGAATGGACGGTATTATGGTTTGCACTCGGGATACAATGCCGTACCGTACCACTTGAGAGATTCACATATTCCATTTCATCCAAACTTGTATTCAAGCATGATTAGGTCGTTAGGAGGTTATTTTATTTTTTTAACATGACTTAGTTATTTTCTTTCGCAATATGAGTTTAATTCACATCATGTTTAGATTGTTATTTGTCCAACATGTTTGTTGTGTTGATATCATGTGTTTGCCGTTATGATAACTAGCTTTTAAAGCATGCAAACTTAGATTTAAGCCGTATACGAATTAGGTGTAGGTTACCTTTTTTGCAAATGTATGTTGAGTAGACTTGGTTAAAATTGCACAAATCCGTTCATTACAAGTGACATAAGTAAGGGACCATTCCGAACCCAACGGTTTGAGGTCTTCCCTTGCGAGGGGTGAGTGCGGCCTTAAATCATTTTCCCGGGTCACACCGGGTGGTGACTCCATTATTCTCCGGTTTAGTCCCCCGTGGGCTACTCCGTACTCCCAACTAGGCCATGAGCTTAGAACAGCATGCGTCGCCTGGTTTCTGTGTCCTACAATCACCATTTGGATTCAGTTGGATTTCTTGTCAGAAATGCGAACTTATTGGGCCATTTAAACTGGGCGAGTTCGTATCCTATGACAATTGGGCTAAAAGTTTCTAAAATGCCGATGGGCCATCCTGTGTTGGGCTCTTTATCATTTGAAGTGTTTAACCACGTTATTGCAAAGGTGTAAACCTGTTGGGCCTTTTCAACTAGGACAAGTTTGCACCTTGCAATAATATGATTGAAGCTTTAAATGACAATGGGTCGAATTATATGTTCCACACATCGCACGTATCTCATGCATATCATGCATACACACATCATGTTAACTCTCTTGTGTCTTAAAGTCATCATAGATATCCGTTGGGTTAGGGAAAAGGGGGACTAAGACTTGTTAAAAGGCCAATAGCAACATGAGCGAATCAGAGAATGAAACATCCCGTATGGATAAGTTGGAAACCAATCTCACCAAGGTTACTGAACAGTTGCAAGCCTTGACTGCTGCTATGGCCAATATGGCTGTGCCCCGTGCTGGGGGAAACTCTGAGAATGTGAGGTGTCATGGATATTGAAGAAAATGACCAGATAAATATGATTATCAAGGGTACTAAGCCCTCGATTTATGGAAAGCTGAGGAGAATGACTTCCATGATTACTGATTTTCGACAGTTGAGGGAGACTGTCATGGATATTGAAGAAGAAGAAGCTGATAACAGAAAGTTCTATAGCCTGAACATGAGGCCCATTAGAGGAACATCAGGTGCCAAACCTATTTCTGTTGAGATTGCTGCTATCCAAAACCGGCATTTCTCCGACCTGGGTAGACCCTTTGTCTAAGGTATTGGAGAAATAAAAGAAACATAGACTTCTAAAACCCCTAGAAACCAAACCACTTCCACACCCCCCCACCACCGCATCTCAACCTGAACCAATATTGTCATTTCCACCAACAGAAGGGCCATGACACTGAAAATTGTGCCCGCCTCCGCCACGAAATCCAGGACCTTATAGACTCCGAAAAAATTCCCAACCCTGAAAAAGAACAGCCTAACACACACAAAAACCCCCTGCCGAATTACCACTCTGTCCCACCACCAACCTATATGATAAACTCTGGCCTACCCGAAAGCCTTGTCCTCAAATCCTTTGACCACCAAGCCTTTTGCCTGGGAATTTGGGATAGCAGCAGCGAGGATGAAACAGAACAGGGGAAGAATTTTTGGGAAGATTTCTCCAGTAGTGATGAAGAGGTGGTAAGAGGAATGACACGCAGCAGGCGTTTCTACAGTGATACGACTGAGAAGTATTGACGGAAGGCATATAAGTGTATGAAAATGTGGAGAATGCTGAAGGGGATACAGTGCTACGCCAGTTGAAAAAGACACGGGCACAGGTTAGCATCTGGGATTGTTATGTTCATCACAGGAGCACAGGCGTGCTATGGTTGAAGCCTTGAGCAAAATAATTACCAGAGGGGTGATAATCCTGCAATGTTTGTAGGGTCAGTACATGAGGAAACCTTGCAGGCAATAACTTTTTCTGAGGAAGAACTCCCGACAGAGGGAAGAAATCACAACAAGCCACTATTTATCAGGGCTGAAGTGAGGGGCAAGAAGACATCTTGTGTAATGATAGATGATGGCTCATCTATCAATGTTTGCCCATTAAAGATTTTGGCAAGGTTGGGAATGAAGGCAACGAATCTGGATCCCTCCAATATGACCATCAAAGGTTATGATGATAGCAAGTGAGGAGTTGAGGGTACCTTTGCCGCAGTAGTCAAGGTTGGCCCGATTGAGGATGAGGTTGAGTTCACAGTGCTGGATATCCCGGCTACTTTTGCTTTATTATTGGGAAGGCCGTGGTTCCACAAGCTTGGGGGTGTGCCCTCCACTCTGCATCAAGTTATTAAGTTTCCCTACGGGGGAGAGATTGTCACCATCCGAGCTGAAGTAGATAATGTTGTGGCTGCTTTAGAGATACAACCTTTCGCGAGGTTCCAGGTATCGGCAACTTTTGAGGAGTGGGTGGATCCTAAGGTGGCTAGGATCATGAAGAAGATGAAGTTCGAGCCGGGTAAAGGTTCAACATTGCCAAACGTTAAGGGGCAGACTACCCGGAGAGGGTTATGATACATGTCTGATGAGGATAAGCCGAAAGCCAAGAAGAAATGGTTGAAGCTGATGGAATGCTTTATGAAGGCAATGAGATATCAGGGAGAACCTGAACCGGTAGAAGTCAATGGGATTGTGGTGCCCGGGTTTGAGATCTTTCAGGAGGTGATGAGTGAGAAGTCACTGGCATCAGAAATTGCGAAGAAAGAAGAAGAGAAATGGGAAGAAGAGCTGATGAATTTGAGGGCCTGACCCTCAAGGAAAATGAGGAAGACCCAGCTATGGGAGATGAAGCATCTGTGGAAGATGAATATGTTTATCTCTCTAATTTATTTGAATGTATTCCTGCATCTGCTAGCAATAAAGACAATCATTTTTCTTACTCATCTGAGTCTTCCCTTTCAATTTGCACGACTTGAGATATGATATCAGCTCAACCAGAACAAATGCTTTAACCTTGGTACACCTGAGAGCCCCAGGGAAATTCTAATTGCAAGTGAGGTTACCTCTGAGGAGCGGGAGAAATTAGAAGGAATATTGGCCAAATATGCCAAAGTGTTTGCTTGGTCCTATGAGGACATTCCTGGAGTAGACAGAAGCATCGCCCATTATACAATCCAACTTATCCAAATATGAAGCCGGTGAAACAGAAACTTCGACGGATGAGACCTGAGTGGGCCGAGAAAGTCAGAGAAGAAGTCAAGAAAGAAACAGATAGATGTGGGATTCCTGGAAGTGTGTGAAGTATCCTGAGTGGTTGGCAAATATTGTGCCGGTGCCGAAGAAAGACGAGAAGGTCAGAATGTATGTGGATTACAGAGATCTTAACAAGGCTTGCCCGAAAGATGATTTTCCTCTACCTCATATAGATGTGCTAGTTGACAGTGCGGCTTTATCTGCCATGTATTCATTTACAGAGATGGGTTCAGGATACAATGAGGTTCTCATGGCTGAAGAAGACAAGCACAAGACTGCCTTTGTCACCGAGTGGGGCACATATTGTTATAAGGTAATGCCATTTGGGCTTAAGAATAACAGGAACTACTTATCAGCGGATGGCCACTACACTATTCCACGACTTGATGCACAAAGAGATTGAAGTATATATGGATGATATGATGATAAAATCAGAGAAAAGAATTGGGCATATAGAAGCATTGGAGAAGTTCCTTCAGAGAGTTGACAAATACAACTTGCGGTTGAATCCCAAGAAATGTGTGTTTGGGGTAACATCAGGAAAGTTGTTGGGACATACAGTGGGAATGGGAGGAATAGAGGTAGACTCTGAAAAAAAACAAAGTAATCACAGAGATGCCAGCACCGAAGACTGAGAAGGAAGTCAGAGCATTCCTCGGGAAAATTCAGTATATCAGTCGGTTCATCGCCAGGTTGACGTCAATATGTGAGCCTATCTTCAAATGCTGAGAAAAGACTAGCCAGTGAAAAGGAATGAGCAATGTCAAGCAGCCTTCGACAAGATCAGAGAATACTTGGTAAAGCCTCATGTATTGAAACCTCCGAGACCAGGCAGACCCTTGATATTATATTTGGCCATAGAATCAGAAGCACTGGGGGCAATGATGGTGTAGGCAGATGAGACAGGGGTAGAGCATGCAGTCTACTATTCAGTAAGAAGATGCTTCCGTACGAAGCCCGTTATCAAGAGGTAGATAAGATCTGTTTGGCAGTGGTATGGGCATCCAGAAAATTACGTCATTACTTCCAGTCTTACAAGATCCAGGTGGTAGCCAAAGAAAATCCCTTGAAGTATCTACATTCAGTGCCTTCGCTAGTGGGGAAGTTGGGAAGATGGTTAGTGTTGCTGACAGAGTTTGACATTGAGTGTCTCACCTCCAAAGTAATCAAAGGGCGAGTCGTAGCAGAGTTCCTAGCATTACAACCTATTGAAGGGGATCAGTACAAGTTTGAATTCCAAGATGAAGAGATCTAGGCAATAACAGTTCAGGGATTGAAAATGTATTTCGACGGAGCAGTGAATTATAAAGGAGCCGGAATTGGGTTGTGATACTGACCCCCGAGGAAGAAACCTTTCCTATGGCCAAGAGGTTGACGTTCGGAGTAACTAACAACATGGCCGAGTATGAAGCATGTGCTTTTGGATTGACTGCATTGATAGCCTTGAAGGCTGAGAGCTTGGAGGTCTACGGAGATTCGATGTTGGTAGTCCGACAGATGCAGGGAGAATGGGAATTGAAGGAAGAACGGTTGAAACCTTACCTTTTTTACCTCATAAAGTTGGTACAGGCTATCCCCGATTGTAAGTTTCAGTACTTGCCGCGAGAAGAGAATCAGATGGCAGACGCATTAGCTACACTTGCAGCGACTTGGGAAAATCCAGAGAAGTTAGTGATGAAACCACTGGTACTGACAACAGCAATCAGACCCGTTTATGAGATAGAAAGAGTTTTGGAAGTGGAGATCGACGACGGAAAACCTTGGTACCATGATATTCAGCAATACCTGGAACTCAGAGAACTCCCATAAGAAGCAAGTAGAAAAGACAGGATAGCTATTCAGAAGTTGGCTTCTCAGTATGTGGTTTTGAAAGGAGAATTGTACAAGAGACATGCAAATGGCGTTTAGCTGAAGTGTTTGAGAAAAGAAGAAGCTCAGAAGACAATGGAAGAAGTACATGCCGGGGTATGTGGACCGCACATGAATGGGTTGAACTTGTCTCGCAAGATTGTAGACAAGGCTTCTACTGGTTGACCATGGAGACAGACTGCAAAGCTGGTTAAACATTGTCATGATTGTCAAGCACACGGTAATTTGAACCATCTGCCTCACACAAAGTTACACGGGCTATCAGAGCCATGACCTTTCTCAGCATGGGAAATTGATATGATCGGGGAGATTCGACCGAATGCATCGAATGGACATCGTTTCATAGTAGTGGCAGTGGACTACTTTCAAAATGGGTGGAAGCCGAGTCATTTCGTAACGTCATAGCAAAGCAGATGGCGAAGTTCATAGCTCAGAACATCATATGTCGATATGGGATGCCGCATCATGTAGTGACAGATAACAGAGTTCAGTTTCAAGGGGAAACGAAGGCAATGCTACAGAGTTATGGAATAGGACATCACAAGTCATCACCTTACTGGCCGCAGGCAAATGGGGCAGTCGAGGCAGCCAATAAGACAGTAAAGAAAATATTAGCCAAGATTACAGAGAACTGCAAAGAATAGGCCGATAAGTTGCCAGACGCCCTGTGGGGGTACAGAACATCAGTGAGAACAGCAACATGAGCCACACCTTACTCTTTGGTCTACGGAATGGAAGCAGTGCTGCCAGTGGAAGTTGAGATACAGTCCTTGAGGGTATTAGCAGAACAGAGTTACCCGAACAAGAATGGGCCGCATAGAGATTTGAGCAATTAGCACTACTAGATGAAATGATGATGAAGTCCTTGCATCACATGCAGATATATCAGAAGAGACTAGCCCGAGCATTCAACAAGAAGGTGCGTCCTACTAAGGTCAGAAAGGGTGATTTGGTACTTAAGCAGTCAAGGCCGTCGACGACAGACCCAAGATGAAAGTTCAGACCTAACTGGGAAGGACCCTATATAGTGCAGAAAGTAATGGAAAATGGGGCAGTGACACTGTCAGATTTGGAAGGGTACGAGTTCACCGAGCCGATCAACGTGGACAGATTGAAGCAGTATTTTGCCTGAGGGAAATAAGACCGAGCAGTCACCAAGGGAATTGACAGAAGACCTAACCCAACGGGATATGAAATTCATTCATGCATGCATGCATACACGTAACATATTTGCATTCTTTTTGTGTTTGTTCTGTTTTGTAATAACAGGTTTCGAAGAAGGAAAAGAGAAAGCGGTAAAAGCAAGCAAACCAACAACGCATCAGTATCAGTTTAGGGTCGAGGCCCACATCGACAACAGTATCAGTCTGTGGGCCGAGGCCCACATCAGTATCAGTTTGGGGATGAGTCCCAGGGTCGAGGCCCACATCAGTATCAATATCGATTTTGGAGATGAGTCCCAGGGTCGAGGCCCACATCAGTATCAGTATCGGTTTTGGAGATGAGTCCCAGGGTCGAGGCCCACATCGGCATCAGTATCAATTTTGGGGATGAGTCCCAAGGGCGAGGCCCACATCAGCATCAGTATTAGCAGTTTTTGGGGATGCGTCTCATGGTCGTGACCAACATTATCAGCAGTTTTGGGGATGCGTCCCAGGGTCGTGACCCACATCATCAGTAGTTTTGGGGATGAGTCCCAGGGTCGTGACCCACATCATCAGCAGTTTTGGGGATGCGTCCCAGGGTCGTGACCCACATTGTCAACGTTATCGGGATGTGTCCCAAGGTCGAGGCCCCCGTTGTCGGTTGCAGTTATCGGGATGCGTCCCAGGGCCGTTGGCCCCATGCATCAGTTTTGGGGATGCGTCCTAAGGTCATGACCCACATTATCAGCGGTATTGGGATGCGTCCCAGGGTCGAGGCCCCCGTTGTCTGTTGCAGTTATTGGGATGTGTCCCAGGATTGAGGTCCCCTGCATCATCAAATCAGCTCGAAGCAGCAGGCAAGTCAGGTGGCAGTTGGCAAGCAAGGTAAGTAAAAACGCATTGCACAACTTTGATAGGATTGTCATTGTCACACACAGCACAAGTCTCATCAAAGTGGGGGCGTCTGTAGGCACTGTATTTTGCATATAAGTCCCGATGATGAGTCTCGTACGGAGGCATTACTCTTTAGGTTGCGAAAGTCGCGGGAAACGAATGTCGGAAGGGAAAATTCAGAATAAGTATGTCATCGGATTCAATTCACATGTTCATTGCTTTCGTTCGTGCTGCGTTCGTGAACACGTTCGAATGTCAAGCAGATTGCGGGAGTTCATGTAGCGTTCGAATAGGCGTTCGAACGGTGTCGGTACTTCTGGTTTTGTTACTACCCTCACACCCAAGCCCAATTAGCCCACCAAAACCCACCCAAAAATAATTAAAATATTTAAAACATGTCACAAATTAAAATAATATCCTTCCTAAATTAAATAAATCAAATAAAATCTAAATAATCACCTCCCTAATTTAATTAGATATTTTCCTTGTGAAACACTAATTAGAAATATTCCCCCCATAATTGCTTGATCCCATTCATATTCAAACAAGAGAAACCCTAGCCTTTGCCTATAAAAGAAACACAAATCCAACCTTAAAACCCCTAGCTCATTCTCACAAAAAAAACACAAAAAGAAATAAACCTAGCTAGAGCATTCACGTCCCAAGCAAGAGAAAATAACCCTCACATTGCCGAGAATCACAACCCATCTAGAACCCTCATATTGTCGCACAACCAACACCAGAAACAGCTCCCATATTGCCACACAACCAACCCCAAAACAGCCCTTATTCACCGCAAACGGTAGCAAAAAATAGTCCTTTAATATAGCAAAACAGTGACAAAAAAAACTGCACTTTAAAACCCTTAAATTACCACAAGAAACAGCAGCAAAACAGAGGAAACCACAGCTCAAAACAGTGAAGCAGCGAGCGAGAGCAGTGGACCAGTGGACCGAGGAGTTGCGGAGCATCAACCCTTCCGACGGCCGTGTAACACACTTTGGAGAGACGACCTAAGAGGTTAGACCTGAGGGCACCCTTCTTATTTATTCTCATCTTTTTTGTTGTTTATTAGAATTCCTTCGCATGAGAGTCGTTTGTTGATATATGTTGTGGTCCTTGAATGAATGGAACATGTGTTCTCTCTTGTGGTATATCGGATGGAAACCCGGAAGTAAATTCCGTAGCCGAATCCGAATGGACGGTATTGCGGTTTGTACTTGGGATACAATACCACGCATCACTTGAGAGATTCACACACTTTGTTTCATCTAACCTTGTATTCGAGCATGATTGGGTTGCTAACATGTTATTTATCTTTTAAGCATGATTTAGTCGTTAGTATGTTATTGCTTTCTGCATGTTATTTATTTATGCATGATGATATAGTGCGCATGGGCTAATTAGGGTGGATTAAAGGTCCTCTATTCGAGGGAAATGCCTAAAGGCTACCTTTTCCATGAGGTTTTGCTGCGCCGGACGGAGTATGTTTGATTGAATGTGAGATATGTTTAATCGAGCATACGAGGTCCTATATTATTGTTGTCTTTATTTTATATGCATGATAACATAATACGCATGGGCTAACTAGGGTGGATTAAAGGTCCTATATTCGAGGGAAATGCCTAAAGGCTACCTTTACCACGATGTTTTGCCGCGCCGGATGAAGTATGTTTGATTGAATATAAGATATGTTTAATCGGACATACGGAGTTCCACATCATTGTTTTATTCATTTGTATGCATAGAAATATAATGCGCATGGGCTAACTAGGTGTAGACAACAGGAACCGGCGACGCATGCTATTCTAGGCTCGCGGCCTAGTTGGGAGTACGGAGTAGCTCGCGGGGGACTAAACCGGAGAATAAAAATGGAGTCGCCACCCGGTGTGAACCGGGAAAATTATTTAAGGCCGCACTCACCCCTCGCAAGGGAAGACCTCAAACCGTTGGGTTCGGAATGGTCTCTTACTTATGTCGTTTGTAATGAATGGATTTGTGCAATATTAACCAAGTCTACTCAACATACATATTGGTCAAAGTAGTCTAAATTCTTATAAAGCCTAAATCTAGGTTTGCAAGCTTCAAGCTTTCATAACGGCAAACATATGATATCACACAATAAGCATGTTGAATAAATACGACTTAAACATAATCAAACTCCTATTGCGAAATAAAATAATTAAATATGCTAAAAATAAAACAACTTTCTAATGGCCTAATCATGCTCGAATACAAATTTGGATGAAATAAAATACGTGAATCTTTCAAGTGGTACGGGGCATTGTATCCCGAGTGCAAACCATAATACCGTCCATTCGGATTCGGCTATGGAATTTATGTCCCGGTTTCCATCCAATATACCACAAGAAGGAACACATATTCCATTCACCCAGAATTCACATCATATACCAATCCACAATACTCAAGCGAAATAAAGTAATAAAATAACTAAAAAAATGATAATAAATAAAAGGGGTGCCCTCAGGTCTTACCTTTTTTAGTCGCTTTCCGGGAGTGCGTTTCACTGTGCCGGAAGGGTTATCATTCCACTGTTTTCACTGGTCTGCTGTTTCTGCTATTTTCACGGGTCCGCTGTTTCCGCTGTTTCCACTGGTTCACTATTTTCGCAGCTTTGTCTGTTTCACGATATTTCTTGATTGTTTTTTGGTCGGTGCTGTCGGTGGCTGGGCTGTTTTGGAAGAGAGAAAGTGCGTATAATGGGTTCTGTTTTAGGGTTATTGCCCTAGGTAGGGTTGCTGTCTTGGGTCGTTTGTAAGTGGCTGCTTAGGTCGCTGTTTTTGTGGCTTTATTTCACGTGAAAGGGGTTGTATGCAAGGGTGATGTGGTGTGTAAACTGCAGTGTGTATCCATGAGCTGCATTGTGTGTTCAAGGAGGAGACCGAAAGCTGTGTGTTTGAATGGTGAAGGTCTGATCTGTGAAGGGGCTATGGCTTGCAGTAGCGTGAACAAGGCTGGTTTTAGGGTTTGTTTCGTGAAGTGTGGCAACGTGCATGAGTGAGTGTTTTGCTTGGTGAGGGTACGTGAGCATGAGGGCTGTGAAGTTTAAGGCGTGTGCTGCTGGATGAGTTAGGGTTTCATGGCAGTGGGTGTAGTGCTTGAATGGCGTGGAGCAGTGTGAAGCCGAGAAGGAGAGAGGCAAGAGCGTGAGCTGGAGAGGCTCTTTGAAAGGCTGATCCACGTGAAGGAAAATGTTTTATGGCTTGGGGACGTGTTCATGAAGAGGATTTACCGGGTGGATCCAAGGTCACTGTGAAGGTATTGTGAGGTTATGGAGGGTGCATGTCAATGGCATGAGTGGAACAAGGGTTATGTGGGGAAGGCTAGGCGTGAAGGTGATGAAGGGCCATATTGCCGAGAGATTCAGAGGGCTGTTCGGGTTTATCAATTTATGGCCATGTGTATGTACGGAGTCGAGAAGGGCTGCTGTTTGTGATGGACTGTTTCCGAGAGCATGAGGGGGGTTACGGTAATGAGTAGAGCAGTTTAAGGATGGTGAGTTAGGGTGAAGTCTGTGCGTGGGGGAGCAGTTACACGTGAAGGGTTATGAGAAGGGTTGAGAGGTTGTGAATTGGAGGGTATAGGGTTTCTAATGGAGTGTTCAATGGGCATGAATGAGGGTTTTTTTTTTGGTGAGGCTAGCGGGTGTTATTTGTTTTATTATGGGTAGTGGTTGCACGTGGGGTGATGGGCATAGGCTAAGGTTTTTTGTGTTTTGGTGGTTTGTTGTTTGGTGTATGGTTGCCTAGTATTTGTTTATTGTGAGATGCATGAATGGTATGGGTTTTGTCATGGGTAGTGGTTGCATGAGTGAGGGTATGGGTTGTGTTTGATTGGAGATGATTCACGTGGGGATGGGTTCATGGGTATCTTTGGGTTTTTTATTGCTTGGTGGTTGGTGTTTGGTCTTTTAATTTCGTTGGTTAGTGTTTGGGAGGGAATTGTGATTGGTGGCTTTGGGTTATTTAA
Source organism: Zanthoxylum bungeanum (assembly GCA_019454045.1). NCBI lineage: Eukaryota > Viridiplantae > Streptophyta > Magnoliopsida > Sapindales > Rutaceae > Zanthoxylum > Zanthoxylum bungeanum. The sequence goes on from SKCR01043579.1 coordinate 104,665, forward strand.
TTGATTTATGTTTGGTGGAATTTGTTAGGTGTGGGCTTAGTGTTTTGGGCCGAGGGTAATTTTGAAACTGAGACCGAACAAGCGAACCCGAAGCTTGAACGAGCGAACCAAATCCAACAAAAATGTCAATTCTTGACTTTTTCCTTCCGACGTCCGTTTCCTGCGACTTCCGCAACTTAAAAGGTAGTGCCTCCATTCGAGGCTCATCATCGAGACTTACATGCAAAAATGCAGTGCCTACACTAGGGTGGATTAAAGGTCCTCTATTCGAGGGAAAATGCCTAAAGGGCTACCTTTACCACGATGTTTTGCCGCGCCTTTTATCATGTCATTCACCCTTTGCATATCATTGTTCTATTTACGCATGTATTGCATTCTAGTGCGCATGGGCTAACTAGGGTGGATTAAAGGTTCTCTATTCGAGGGAAAATGCCTAAAGGGCTACCTTTACCACGATGTTTTGCCGCGCCGGATGAGGTACACTCGATTGAATGGGAAATGTGTTCAATCGAACACACGAGGTCCTACATTGTGCATTTGCTTATCTATGTATGTGTTTGTGTTGTCTATCATGCAACAGGTCTTGTCTCGTTCGAACGCGTTCTCGAACGCTATACAAACGCGAACCTTCTGTTTACCATTCGAATGCGTTTACGAACGCTACTCGAACGCGCATGTGTTTTCTTTGTTTTATCATGCATCAGGTCTTGTCCCGTTCGAACGTGTTCTCAAACGCTATACGAACGCGAACCCTCTGTTTGCCATTCGAACGCGTTTACGAACGCTACTCGAACGCGCATGTGTTTTTTTTTTTATCATGCATCAGGTCTTATCCCGTTTGAACGCGTTCTTGAACACTATACGAACACGAACTTTCTGTTTACCGTTTGAACGCGTTTTCAAACGCTACACGAACGCACATACACTGAACCGATTCCTTTTCATCACATTTCATTCCTAATTGCTTCTTGGGTGATTTCTCTTACATTATGTAATTAATCATGCCATTCCATTATTGACACTTTTGTTGTTATCATCCATTTGTATTCCCGTATTCATCTATTTGATGTGTTTGCAAGATTGTGTTCAAGCATGATTAGGTCGTTAGGATGTTACTTGTTTCTCAAGCATGATTTAGCCATTAGTACGTTATTCCTCTATGCAGGATTTTATTATTTCTTTCGCAATAGGTGTTTAATTTACATTTATGTTTAGGTTGTTATTTATTTTTCGTGTTTGATGATTCAACATGTTCCTGAGATTATTGTGTGATATCGTATATTTGTCGTCATGATGATTTATTTTATACATGCGAACTTAGGAATAGATTATCCTTGGAAATATATGTTGCTTAGGCTTGGTTAGATTATTGCACAAATCATAACATTACAAGTGGCATAAGTAAGGGACCATTCTGAACCCAACGGTTTGAGGTCTTCCCTTGCGAGGGGTGAGTACGGCCTTAAATCATTTTCCCGGTTCACACCGGGTGGCGACTCCATGTTACTTCTTCGGTTTAGTTCCCCCGCAGGCTATTCCGTACTCTCGACCGGGCCGCGAGCCCGAGACAGCGTCGTCGATTTTTGTGTCCTACAGGTGTTGGAATATGGATTCTTCCTTTGTCTGTTGAAATTGTTGACATAATTCACCATCTCTTTATGTTGGTTTGGATCTGGTGCTCCTCCATATGGTGAACTTGTGGATCCAGTATTAACTTGCATGATGAGAGTTTCCATGAATTTACATATCTGATCCAGCTTTGCATTTACTGCAGTGTTGGCTCCAACTTCATAAATTCCAGCAATTCATTGGATCAAGCTCTTTTTTGTTGGCCACATGAATTATTGTTGGCCATTTCTTTAATTAGGTCACATGCTTGATCTTCTCATTTTGCCATTAGCGCTCCTCCAGTAGCAGCATCAATTGTGGTTCTCATTATTCCAGAAAGTCCATTGTAATGGTTTGAACTTGTAGCCATTTTGCAATCTCATGGTGAGGACATTTCCGGAGTAAATTTTTGAATCTTTCCCAAGCTTCGCAGAGGGATTCTGAATCTTGTTGCACAAAGGATATGATATCATTCCTCAACTTTACAGTTCTGGCTGGTGGAAAGTACTTTGCAAGGAATTTGGTGGCTAAAGTGTTCCAAGTTGTGATGGAACCTACTGGTAATGAATGTAGCCAAGCCTTAGCTCTGTCTTTGAAGGAATATGAAAACACTCACAATCTCATTGCTTCTTCAACTGCTCGGTTGTAGTTGAAAGTACCGTAAACTTCCAGGAAGTTGCTGATGTGGGCATTAGGATCTTCAGTTGCATTCCCCCCAAACTGAACTGATTGTTGAATCATCTGAATGCATGTTTTGATGTCACATGCATTTGCTGGTAAGGGAGGAAGTACAATACAGGAAATGAGTCTGTCAACCATCGGAATGGTTCTGTCTCAAAAGGTTCAAGTTCCATGTTAACGATTGCTTCTTGGCCTTCTCGCATCCCTTCTCAACTGTCTGATGGTTCTTTCAATTTCTGGGTCAAGCGGTCGGATTTCAAAGCTTCTGGTTCGTCTCATGTAGTTTCTGAGAACCTGAAACACAAGAAAACAAAAATTATAAGAAAAAGAAAATTAGACACAAGTAAAGGTATCTAACCTCAAAACTAATAGTGAAAGATAAATAAGTCCCCGGCAACAGCGCCAAAAACTTGACCGGCATAATCACACACGTATAACGCAAGCACATGTATCGTTCAAGTAGTATAAAAGTATCGATCCCACGAGTACTTAAAACCTTTTGTTATTAATTTATGAAGTCAAATTTTTACAAGTATCTAATGGATTGGTTATTTGATTGGATGGTGACTTTAAACTTAAAACAAGTATTGAAAGTAAATTTAGGAAAATTCAATTTTATAAAACTATCCAGGGTTGTGAATATTTCCATATCATTTTTAAAGATGAAGGTTATCTTACGGTTGTGGTTTGATTATTGGCATCCTCTGGGCCCGATTGTGGACACGTTGGGTGAGAGAGTGATTTATGACTCTGGCTTGGATAGGATGGCCACAGTTGCTTCCATTATCTCTGATTCTACTTGGCGTTGGCCCCTTTCTAGGTCTACTGCCCTTGTTGACCTGGCTCAGTCCCATCTTCCGTCTCCTTCTAGTTTGAGGGAGGATGTGCTGGTTTGGGAGGATGATAGGAGTGGGAGATTTTCTGTGGATAGTGCCTGGAATGCCATGCGGACAAGGGGAACCTTGCTGCATTGGTCTCGAGTTGTTTGGTTCCGGAAGGATATTCCCCGCCATTCCTTTCTACTTTGGATGTCTATTCAAGGAGGCCTTTATACTCAGGATAGTTTGATGAGGTTTGGTATCTCTGCTTGCTCGCGTTGTGTTCTATGTGGTTGTTCAAGTGAGGACATTGATCATCTTTTCTTCCAGTACCTCTTCTCTTCGAGGGTCTGGTCGTCTGTACTGGCTATGTGGGGTTAGATTGGAGACGTCGGGATTGGTGTCAGACTGTTGAGTGGTTATGTCAGTCTCTGATGCTTCTTTACTGTCTGCTTTCACATTCTGGTTCATTTGTCTTTTGCGCGTCAGTCTACCATATTTGGAGGGAGAGGAATGCTCGCACTCATGATATGCATATTCAGCATGTTTTCTGCTCTTCTTTATGATATTGTTTTTGATGTTCGGAATCGTGCTAGCTTTTTACGTAAGGTGAAACCATCTTATGACAATAAATGGCTTCACCTTTCGTGGCACTTGCCCGATGACATCTTTTGTTGATCTTTTGCTTGTTGCCTTTCGGCTTTTCTTCTAGGAGGGCTTGTCCTCTCTAGTTGCCTGAGGTATGCCCATTTGCTCTTTGTATAGTTTTCTTTTGGTTATAATACTTACTTTATCCAAAAAAAAATATATCGACTTATTAACCTGGAACATGAAATTATGTAAAAGCCTTTTCCGATGGTCAGATACAAATACCCAGTGTAACCCGATTAATCATATTCCTATGTCAATTAAGTTATCTGAATTCATTAAGATTAAGTTCCAATATGGCTACCCCCGCCCGACAGGTATATTCCTATCCTGTAAAGAAATCTATTAAAGGGTTATCTATCCTCAAGGAAGATCGTGGGCTATTAAGTCTAAGGTCTTAAGCCTAAAATCCCTTTTCCAAGTTCATTTTAAGTTTACCGAATCAATCTTATTAATGGCCAGTTTACCAAATCAATATATTAACTTTGTGTGATTATTACCAACCAGCCATATATGCGGTATCCTAATTAAGTCAAATTAATAATTAATTACCAACCGACCAACCAAGCGGTATCCATGCTTAGTCAGGTTAAAACCAATTTTAGCAACCGACCAATATCGTGGTATTCTCATTAAGTCAGGTTTATTATATTATAATTAAGAGAGATTAGTCTAAATAGCAATAATAAAAGCTTTACCTTTTACCCCAGCATGGGGGAGTTACCTCCTCATTGCGTAAAAGTAAATTGCGGAAAGTAAAGACTTAAAAGTAAAGAAAAGAAAGTGCGAAAGTGGAAATTAATTACTGAAAGATGTAAATAAATAAGCAAGATACAATCTTCTTAGTTATTCTTAAGGAAATTTCAAAGAAGAAAGTATGAATTTACAAATGAAATGGCTTGGTATTTATAGGCAAAATTTTACCTCCACCAAATCCATTATTAAATGCTCCACTAATTGCTCCACCAAATCTATTATTAATTGCTATCATGTTTGGTGGGAGTTTGACCATTTTATTATTTTTTTATTTTTTTATTTTTTTGCTTTGAAAATGACTTTAATAATTACGCATAACACACTTCTGGATGTTTCATCAATTTCGGTCATTAAATCTTCAGAATTCGAAATTATTTTATTCTTCAAAGTTGTAGATCTTTGAGTCTTCTTTAATCTGGAACTTGAATAAGCTCAATCCGATATCGGAGTAAAAACTTATTCCCAAAATACGATAATTGCGTAAAATTGGAATTTCCGAAACTGTACTTCGTTAGAACGCCCTTTCAAGTTTCCAATCTCCAAAATTAATTTGTCAAGTCCAATTTTTGCCCTTATTTGACCCACATTTCATCCTAAATGATTTCATTGAGTTCCAATATTATTTTATCTGCAAAATAAACTAAAACACATCAAAACGTTCATCAAACTTGAAAAACTAAACAAAATATTAAGTAAAAGGGGCGATAAATATTGATATATTTTCTACTCATCACATGTATACCAACCAAGTTTGGACACTGGTTGATGTACCAGAAGGCATTGTGCCTATTGGTAACAAATGGGTCTTCATGGTGAAGACATACATGGATGACAACATACAAACGTACAAAGCTGGGCTTGTAGCGAAATGGTATCATCATCAACATGGTGTTGATTACGACGAAACCTTTTACCCGTTGCCACGATTAAATCTATTCGGATAATGCTTGCATATTTCAATTATGAAATATGGTAGATGGACGTCAAAACCGCTTTCCTTAACGGAAACCTTTTGGAGGGTGTTTACATACAACAACCTGACGGTTTTGTTGTGCCAAAACATATAAACAAGGTTTGCAAGTTAAATCGATCCATTTATGGATTGAAGCGAGCATTATGTTCTTGGAACCAACGTTTTGATGAGATCATATTACAATATGGTTTCATTCAAAACGATGATGATTCTTATGTATATAAGAAGGTTAGTGGGAGCGCACTGACATTGATTGTCCTATACGTTGATGATGTATTGCTTCTTAGCAATGACATTCCCATACTAAAATCGGTGAAAGCTTGGCTTTCATTAAAATTCTCCATGAAATTCTTGGGAGAGGCAATCTTTATTCTAGGAATAAGGATCTACTAGGATAGATCTAAAAGTTATTGGCACTCTCCGAGAACTCGTACATTGACAAACATGTACGCGACCTGGTGTCTCATATGCTTTGAGCATGTGGAGTCACTATCAGGCCGATCTAGGTGATGGTCACTGGATTAATGTTAAGAACATCCTTTAGTATCTTAGACGAACTAAGGATGCTTTCTTAATTTATGGAGATGGAGAACTTGAGGTGACTGGGATCACCGATGCAAGTTTCCAAACCGATAAAGATGACTGTAAGTCGCAATAAGGGTACATATTTTGTTTGAACAACTGAACAGTGAGCTGGAAATCTTCCTAGCAAGATATTGTTGCCTATTCAACAACAAAAGCGGAATACATTGCTGAGGCTGAGGCAGCAAAAGAAGCATTTTAGATCTATAAAATTCCTAATTGGATTAGGAGTAGTTCTGTTAGCAGCTAAGCTAGGCTACAACATAGGCTAAGGAATTATGGTCTCATTAATGATCCAAGTATGTACTTCGATGGTTTCATCTGATTTGTGAGATCACACATCATGGCGATGTGAAGATCGAAACGATCATTTCAGATGATAACCTTGCATATCCGCTGACGAAAGCGATATCTCAGCATAAGCATGAGCGACCCGTACATAGTTCATGTGTTGGACACTTGAGTGATTGGCTATAGGCCAAGTGGGAGATTGTTGGACAATTATGACCCATAGCATCACTATTTGTAAAGAACATAGTGTTCTTGTACAAATTAATTATGTGACAAAGGAAATTGTTTTTTTTTTAATTAATTTAATTGGATTACTTGGATATATAAATGATAAAAGTCCATATGATTAGTACCAGATTAATAAGATATGAGACAGTATTAATCCACGAAAGGTTTAATCATTAAATATCCCTAGTCGTAGTATTATCGAGACTGTACATCGATAATGCGAAATAGGCTAGTATCACACTTGTGCGCGTTATGGAAGCTTAACATCATAGTTCTCATATATTTAAGTATTGGATACTCATGCAAGTGTGATAGGAGGTTCTGTTAGCCGTTGGACCGGGAACAGCTTCGCTCTGGATAGACCACTCGGAGTCACATTGGTAGTATGACTATGTGTCTATGGGAATCCGAATCAGGGTAGGTGTATGTGGTCTTAACCTGAGACTTGCATCGCCAATACTTGCGACAATCAGTAAACTTTTGTTTTGGTCGTCCGGGGCTTCAACATGTTCTGTGTACGCCTCTTCTGGGTTTACTGAGAATCGTAGTGTACTGGGTGTGATGTCAAGATGGAAGTATCACTTCAGTCATATGGAGATGATGATCACGCAGGGATACAAAACTAGTACTCTTAAATGCTGCAGCTATCGGGATAGTATGACTAGGTCATGATTATCCTATTACATAGACTAGCTGCTGATGATCCGATATATACTTCGTACGCGGCAGACAAAATTCCAACTCTAAACCTAGCATGTGACATCCGATACTGGATCATAATATGCAATACATTGTATACTACGCCTGATACAAATTATATATTCCTCGTTGAATATTTCTAGAGAATTGGGTAGGCACAGTGCTTTACTAGAAGCCAACCATGTCTTGTAAATCGGTAAGAACGTGGTACCGGGTAGCACGTGTTCGGATAGTCCGATGACCGTATTTACTGCAACATATCCAAGGATCTCTTGGGTCGCTTCCCAAAGATTCATCGATGACATTTGACTCGAACAGAATTAATCTGGGATTAATTATGAGAGAGAAAATTAATCTGGGATTAATTACGGCAATAATTAATCTGGGATTAATTATCAGAGAGATAGAATTAATCTGGGATTAATTGCGTCATGAATTAATCTGGGATTAATTCGTGAAGAAGAGAGAATGCGATTAATTTGGAATTAATCGGTAAAATAAATTTAATAGTTAAATTGGATTTTTCTATTTAAATTATTTATTTGGGCTAAAATATTATATTGGATATATTAATTGAAATTGAATTTCAATACGGAATTAAAATTGGATTTTAATTCAAGCGAACGAATTAATTTGGAATAAATTCGTAAGTGACTATCGTGATAATTTTGCGAGGCATTATTATTTAATTAAATTGGATTTAATTATTTAACGACGAAAAATTCATTTAGTCGGATTAAACGAACCGGGCCCAAAGTGTGTTGTATAAGCCAACTTGGGTTTACCTAGTGATCCATGGGTAGATGTATCAATGGACTTTATATTGGGTTTACCTAGGACTAGGCGGGGTAGAGATTCCATTTTTGTAGTGGTTGATAGGTTCAGTAATATGGCACACTTTATAGCATATCATAAGACTAATGATGCCACTAACATTGCTGACTTGTTCTTTAGAGAAGTAGTACGACTCCATGGAATTCCACAGAGTAAAGTTTCAGATCGTGATGTTAAATTCCTTAGTCACTTTTGGAAAGTTTTATGGGTAAGTTGGGAACTAAACTTTTGTATTCTATTACTTGTCACCCCCAAACTGATGGACAAACCGAGGTGGTTAATAAGACTTTGACTCAGTTATTGCGTACTATTATCACTAAGAACTTAAAAACTTAGGAGGATTGTTTGCCTTTTATTGAATTTGCATATAATCGTAGCATTCATTCTTCTACATCTTATTCACCATTTCAAATTATTTATGGTTTTCAGCCACTAACTCCATTAGATCTGTTACCATTACCTGTTGATGAGCATGTAGGGTTAGATGGCAAAGGAAAAGCTGATTTGGTGAAACACATACATGAGAAAGCAAGAGAGCATATACAGAGGAAGAATGAGCAATATGATTCTCTTGTCAATAAAGGAAGAAAACGTGTGGTATTTCAGCCTGGTGATTGAGTTTGGGTACAAATGCGCAAGGAGCGATTTCCTGAACAACGTAAATCCAAGCTACAACCAAGAGGAGATGTTCTATTTCAAGTTTTGGAGTGGATCAACGATAATGCGTACAAACTGGATTTACAAGGTGAGTATAATGTGTCCACTACATTTAATGTTTCTGACTTAACTCTTTTTGATGCAGGTACAGATTCGAGGTCGAATCATTTTCAAGAGGGAGGGAATAACACGAATCCAGCCACTCAAGGAACATTAGATGTCACAGTCAGTAATATGGTAGAGCCTTTGCAAGTTCCAACATGGCCAATCACACGCTAGAAAGATAAGAAGATCAGAGACGCAATGGCGGGACTAGCACATAATGCCATGGCCGAGTCTGACAGACAACCCCAGGGCATATTGACATCACATGAGGGCTTCAATGGAGTGGGTCCAAAGCTATTTCACGTGGCCCAAGTCATTCTAGAAGACGCGCAATAGCCGATTTTGAAGATAGGACCATTTTGAAGAATTTGGCCATTTTATGCCTTATATATAATTCGGCCAAATGAGCTTGTATTTTGACCTTTTGCTTGACATGTTGACTCTAGTTAGGCTATTTGTAACTTAGTTAGCTAGATCATTTGGGTCAAATTAGATTATAACTAAGTTAGTTAGGTAAAGGACATATTAGGCATTCTTTAGAAAAGATGCCCTTTTGTTGACTTTTTATTTTTGATCTTTTTGCCACTTGCATAAAGATCTTGGTGGGGATATTTGTAATATTTAGTAAATGACTACTTAGGGCTTTAGCGTTATGTAGCCATTGGGTAGTTTTATGACCTTTTGGTCTTTTTACCTTTTGAAGTGCATTTTAGTAAATTTCCCTTATCATATATATTGTAAACTTTGTCTTCTTCAATAGTAACACACATATTTCGAATTTCTTCAAAGAAAAATGGCTATGGCTGAATTTCAAGCTTAAGGGAGGGATTCCCCTTTGTTTCAGCTTTGACTTATCTAAGGCGTGGCAACCTTGGTGGCGTCTCCGTGCTAGCAGAACATTGCAAGGAATCATCCTAAGGGTTCTCAAAGACAAGTTCTTTGTGGGTCTTCTTTGTGGCCTTGGAAGGGTTATGTTCCTACAAAATCAAATTCGCGGTGCTTGGGGTTCTATCCGTTACGAGGAGTTTGATTGGCCTTAAACATCCAAGTGAGTTCCGTGTCATCATTATAGGACAATTATGACCCATAGCATCACTATTTGTAAAGGACATAGTGTTCTTGTACAAAATTAACTATGTGACAAAGGAAATTTTATTCTTTTATCATTTGTAATTGGATTACCGGGATATATAAATGATAAAAGTCCATATGATTAGTACCGAATTAATAAGATATGAGATAGTATTAATCCACTAAGGTTTAATCATTAAATATCCCTAGTCGTAGTATTATCGACACTGGACATCGATAATGCGGAATAGACTAGTATTACACTTGTGCGCGTTATGGAAGTGTAACAGCATAGTTCTCGTATATTTGGGTATTGGATACTCATGCAAGTGTAATAGGAGGTTCTGTTTACCGATGGTACGAAAACAGCTTCGCTCTGGATAGACCCATCAGAATCCCATTGGTAGTATGACTATGTGTCTATGGGAATCCGAATCAGGGTAGGTGTATTTGGTCTTAACCTAAGACTTGCATCGCTAATACTTGCGACAATCAGTATACTTTGGTTTTGGTCGTCCGGGGCTTTAACAGGTTCTGTGTACGCCTCTTCTGGGTATACTGAGAATCGTAGTATATTGGGTGTGATATCAAGATGGAAGTATCACTTCAGTCATATGGAGATGATGATCACGCATGGATACAGAACTGGTACTCTTAAGTAATGCAGTCAACTTTCCTTTCCCCTCTCGGCGATTCCCGTCTTTTTTTCGTCGTGAGCCTTAATCTCTTTTGGTCTTCTACCAAATCGATAACACTGTTCTGCCTTCTTCTCTACCCTCTTTCTTTTGCTTCGCCTTTTTCCCTTTCTGCTATCGTTCCTTTCATCCCCTTGTTTCCTGTCTTTTTCATCTATATCTCCGTCAGATTTTCCTGTGGTGGGGCCGCGCCTCCCTGGTGATGGCCGCAAGGCTATTAGGGTTGTTTCTCGTGACTCTTTGGCTTCTACAGCCCCGCCTCCTGTGGATCTTGGTTTAGGTCGTTTGGATTCTGTGAAGGGTCTTGCGAGCTCTTCGTCGGTCTGCTTGCCGGTCCCGGCGCTTGTGACTAGTGCCAAGCCTTCTTTCTCTGCTGGTGTCGTTCTTCCTGCTTCTGGCTCTGTGTCCCATGGTTTGGTTTCTGCATCTGATAGCCTTGTCTGTGGGGCTGGGTATGGCGTACCCTCTGGTTCTGTTAGCGCCTATTGTGGTTCTGGTCCTGGTGTTGACCGGAGTTCTGTTGGCTGTGGTTCTGGTCTAGGGGTTGACGGGGGTTCGGTTGGCTTTGGTTCTGGTCTTGGTGTTGACGGGGGATCTATTGGTTGGTCGAGTTTTAGTGGTTTTGGGCTTGGCGCAACTTCTGGGTATGTTAGTGTTGTTTGTGAGTCTGGACTCGGTGTTGTAGGTGGCTCTGCTGGCAGGTTGGGCTCTTGTACAGTGGGTTTGGTGAATGGTGGTTCTGTTTGTAGTGTTGGTGTTAACGTTATTAGTGTTGAGGGTGGCTCTGGTGGTGGGGGTCTTCCTGGTTCTGAAATGGTGAATTTGCCCGTTAACCCTTCTGTTGTGCTTCCAGTTTGTGAGACATTGGTTGCTAGTTCTGTTTCTGTCGTGACTGGATTGTGTGACTCTGTTAGTCGGGTTGCTGTGTCTGCTGCTTGTGAGGCTCCTGCTGCCTTTGTCTTGAATTCTTCTCTCCATGTGAATGAGTTTGGTGATGCCGTTAATGCTGGTTACTCTTTTGGTGATTCTAGGTCTGTGTCTTGTGGTGGCTTAGTCTCGCCTTCTGGTTTTGATTCTGGGCTTGTTCCACTGGCTACGAGTTTGAGTTCTTTAGTTGGTGGTGCTAGTGCCTCTGGGTTTGCTAAGGCAGATAGTGTTTGTGTGAATGTCCAATCTAATGCTTTTGGTCATACTATTTCGTCTCCTGCAGTAGCTTTGGGGGGCGGTGCTTCTGCTTGTCCTAAGATTTATGCTTCTGCGCTGAATGGACCTAAAGTAGTTGATTCACTTGACTCGGCTTGTTTTTCCACTGCACTGCACTATGTTCAACCTAGTGTTATTGATGGTAAGGTTGTAGTGTGCCCTCCTGAGGTTATTGAAGAGGGTAGTGTGTATTGGCGGAGTACTTTGGTTGGTTACTTTGTGGGTAAAAGACTTTCTTTTCAAACTGTCAACTCTATTGCGCACAAGTTATGGGGGAGGCTTGGTTTGCTAGAGGTTCTTACCTCTGATAACGTCTTCTTTTTGTTTAGATTTGATAGCCTTAAAGAAGCTAGTGCGGTGTTGGACGGAGCCCCTTGGCATATGGCTAATAGACCGTTGGTTCTCAAACTTTGGCAACCTGGCTTATCTTTGACCAAGGAGGACATGTTCAAGGTTCCAGTCTGGGTTAGACTCTTTCATCTGCCTTTTGACTTATGGACGGCTAAAGGGATTAGTTGTGTGGCTAGTGCAGTTGGGAGACCTCTCAATGCTGACAATATTACCCTTTCTTGGAAACGGCTCTGTTTCGCTCGAGTTTATGTTGAGATTGATGCCTGAAACCCCCTTGTCGAGGAGATGGTTTTCCAATATCCTGATGGTACTAGGGTACCTATTAGGGTTGAGTTTGAATGGGTTCCTGTGAAATGTACTACTTGTGAGGTTTTTGGCCATTCGGTGAATTCCTGTCCTAAAAAGACTCCTAGTAAGGAGGTTAGCAAACCCTCTCAGTCATGGATTCCCAAGCCATCTATTCCTTCTATGGATAAAGTTGTTACGGCTGACACTACTGAGGTAAAGGAGGGTGCCTGTATTCCGGTCTCTAAGTAGAAGAAAGGCAATGGAGCGACTGTGACCACTCCTGTTAGCTTGAGCGGTGATGTGATTCAGGATGTTCCCACTAACAAGGTTCTTGTTTTGGGTGAATGCTCTTCCAATAGGTTGGAATCGGCTCTGGTAACTCCTTCTATGTCTGTGGTTTCGTCTGAGGTAATTATTATGGAGGTAGAGGGTAAGGAGGAAGGTGAATGTTCCCGTGTTTTTTCTTTTCTTGTTGATGATCTTCGTAAGTCTGTTTTAGCTGAGTCTCCGCCTTATTGAACTTATGATTCGCTCACGCCCAATGATAACAGTTTGGCTAATAAGGTCATTGATTCTTAGGAGATTAGGAAATTGGTTTATGGTAACAAATCTAGAAAGGGTTCTGGTGGAAAGAGGAGTTAGAAACGGTAGTCCCCGAGAGGGGGTCGACGACACTGATTTGTTTGGGTTTGGCTCTACTCTTCTCTGTTTTAATGATTTTTGGTTGTTGGGAGGAGGATACAAACAGAAGATTCTCTGTGGATAGTGCCTGGAATGCTATGAGGTCAAGGAGACCCCAGATGCATTGGTCTCGAGTTGTTTGGTTCCGGAAGGCAATTCCCCGTCATTCATTTCTTCTTTGGATGTCTATTCAGGGTGGCCTTTGTTCTCAGGACAGTCTGATGAGATTTGGCATCTCTGCTTGCTCGCGGTGTATTCTTTGTGGTTGTTCGAGTGAGGACATTGATCATCTTTTCTTCCAGTGCCTCTATTCTTCAAGGGTCTGGTCGTCTGTGCTGGCCATGTGTGGGTTAGATTGGAGTCGCCGAGATTGGTGTCAGACTGTTGAGTGCGTATGTCAGTTCTCCGGAGCCTCTTTATGTCATCTTCTGGTTCGTCTGTCTTTTGCAGCGTCAGTCTACCATATTTGGAGGGAAAGGAACGCTCGCACTCATGATATGCCTCTTCGGACTGTTTCTGCTCTTCTTTATGATATTGTTTTTGATGTTCGGAATCGTGTTAGCTCCTTACGAAAGGCGAATCCATCTTATGACAATAAATGGCTTCACATTTCGTGGCACTTACCCGATGACATCTTTTGTTGATTCTTTTGTAGCCTTTTGGCTTTGTAGCCTTTTGGCTTTTTTCTAGGAGGGCCTGTCCTCTCTAGTGCCTGGGGTATGCCCATTTGCTCTTTGTATAGCTTCCTTTGGTTATAATACTTACCTTATCCAAAAAAAAAACATTCGGGGTCTCAATGACCCAATTAAACAAGTTGAAGTTAGGAGGTTTCTTCGTGATGAGAAGCTTTCTTTGTGTGGTTTAGTTGAAACCAAGGTAAAGGAGGTTAATTTTGTGAATGTCTCTCGTGCGATTAATCCTTCTTGGAAGTTTTTTTGCCACTCTGATTTTCTTCCGTATGGCCGTATTTGGGTGTGTTGGAACCCTAGTGACATTGATGTTAGCATTATTCGCTCTTCATCTCAAGTTATTCATTGTAGTGTGTCTCATATTTCTGGGTTGTGGACTTGTGTAGTTTCAGTGGTTTATGGTGAGTGTGACTACGAGAAGCGTCGGGAGCTTTGGGCCGACTTGGTTTCTAGTGGTAGTGTTTTTGATGACTCTCTGTGGCTTGTTTTGGGAGACTTCAATGCTATTTGCTCTCCGTTTGAGCATTGTGGTGGCTCTGTGGCATGGCCGGCTTGGAAAGATGATTTGGGCTGCTGTTTGGGTCAGACTGGTTTTGATGATCTTCATTTCTCTGGTTGTCAGTTTACTTGGTTCAATAAGCAGATTCAGTCCCCTATTTGGCGTAAGTTGGACCGTGTTCTCGCTAATTCGTCTTGGGAGTGTCTCTTCCCGGGTTCTGCTGCCCGCTTTCTTCCCCCTCGGATTTCAGATCATTCTCATATGGTGGTTAAACTTGCAGAGCTCCCTAAGAGGAAAATTCCCTTCAAATTCTTTGATTTTTGGGCGGATCATCCTGATTTTCTCTCAGTTGTGGCTAGTGTTGGATAATTATGACCCATAGCGTCACTATTTGTATAAATCATGGTGTTGTTGTACAAATTAACTATGTGACAAAGGAGATTGCACTCTTATCATTTGTGATTAGATCACCAAGATAGGAGGTCCTTGTGATTTGTTCCTGGACTGAGAATGATATGAGACAGTATCAGTCCACGAAAGATAAATCATTAAATATCCATAGTCAGAGTATTATCGAGATTGGACATCGATAAATACGTAAAAGACTAGTATTACACTTGTGCGCTTTGTGAGGGCACGACGTCATAGTTCTCATATATTTGGGTATAGGATACTCACGCAAGTGTAATAGGAGGTTGTGTTTTACCGATGGTACGGGAAACAGCTTCGCTCTGGATAGACCCCCGCGGAATCCCATTGGTAGTATGACTATGTGTCTATGGGAGTCTGCAATCAGGGTAGGTGTATTTGGTCTTAACCTGAGACTTGCACCGCTAATACTTGCGACAATCAATATACTTTGGTTGAGGTCGTCCAGGACTTTAACAGGTTCTGTGTACGGCAATGCTGGGTATATTGACAATCGTAGTGTATTCGGTGTGATGTTAAGACGGAAGTATCACTCCAGTCATATGGAGATGATGGTCACATAGGATACGGAACTCGTTCTCTTAAATGCTCGAGCTATCGGGATATTATGACTAGGTCATGTATATCCGATTATAGAGACTAGTTGCCAGACATCCGATATGTGCTTCGTACGGGGCAGACACAATTCCAGCCTCAGGCCTAGCACGTGGACATCCGATACTGGATCAACATACACAATACTACGGTATACTATGCTTGATATAGATCCTTTATTCCTGTAAGGATATTTCTGGAGAATTGGGTAGGCATGGCGCTTTGCTAGAAGCCAACCTTGTCTTGTAAATCGGTATAAACGTAGTACTTGGTACTTACGTGTTCCGATAGTCCGACGACCGTATTTACTGCCAAAATATCCGGGGATCTCATGGGTCGCTTCCCGAAGATTCACCGATGATGTATGACTCGCACTTTAATTAATCTGGGATTAATTTGATGAGAGAGAAAATTAATCTGGGATTAATTACGGAGATATTTTATCTGGGATAAAATATTAATTAAAGAGAGAGAACGATTAATTTGGAATTAATCGATAAAATAATGTATTTGATATATTATACGAAATTGGATTTCGACGCGGAATTAAAATTAGATTTTAATTCGGGCGAACGAGTTAATTTAGAATTAATTCGTTAGTCACGTGAATAGTAATTTCGCTAGGCATAATCATTTAATTACGTCGCAACGGAAAATTCGTTAATTTGGAATAGCAAACCCGAGCCCGGGATTATTTGCGAGCGCATTCACATTTTGAATTCGAGTGCGGCACGCAAGTCAAATCAAGCGTCAAATCATTAGTCACATCAAGCGTCAAATCACATGTCACTTTGAGTGATATGACAATTGATTGATTGATTGATGTGAGTTGATTGAAAAGCATTAATTGTTTTTGCTTTTGACTTTTTTGAAATTGAAAAAGGTAAATGGTTTATTAATTTTGGAAATAAAATAAAAACCATATACACTTTTCATTTTCTCTCCCTCACTTTCACGGTTTCTAGGAAACCCATTTTCCCTCCTCTTCTCTCTCGGCTTTGAGCCGTTTCTTCTTATTCTTCTTCAAGATCTTGGTTTGGCCGTGAGAAGCAAGGAAGAAGACAAGGTGCTAGCACACAAATGGGTTAATACAAAGGTGATAGGGCAGTGAACACATGAGCATGGAATCGTTTTTGAAGCTTGAAGCTTGGAGCTTCAATGGAGGTCATCAATGGCTGAATCTTGGAGGAGCAAAAGAAGCCACAACCGAGCAGTCCACTGCCAAGGGAAGCTACTGCCGTGACCTTTGAGGGAGCTTGAAGGCTTGTGTTCATCGCGTTGCAAGAACCGATCATTGTGAGTATGTTTCCGCCATTCTCCTTTGTTGTATTCATGCGTTTTTCTTGCTTGATTTCATTCTTGGGACCTAATTAGAAACCAACAATGGTATCTTGAGCTTATATCAAGCATGAAATTTTTAGGGTTTAAAATTGGGCAAAATCAATTTGAGCATGATTTGGTTAAATTGATTGATTAAGTATGCTTGGATGTTGATTAATTGAAGTTGTGCATGATCAATTTCAAGAAAATTGGATTGGATCAATTTTCCCCAAAACCTTTGGCTTGGCCGAAAATGGAGGAACCCTAATTGCCTTGGTAATTTTGATTTTTGATCATTGGATGACTTAAAACAATTGGGTAATGTTGATTTGAGGTTTAATTGGATTGAATTTTGAATTGGACAAATTTCCCCAAATTCTTAAGGCTTGGCCGAATCTTAAGTGATACAAAATTCATGGTGTTTTTTGTTTTTAATTCATTGGATAAGTTGAATTGATTTGGGAAATGATGATTGTGGATTCAATTGGATTGAAACCGAATCGGATTGTAAAAAACCCTAATTGCCGAGACACTTGAAGCATGTATTGGGTTTGATTTTGATTGAATTGTGTTGGACACTATTTGATGTTAAAGTGCATGATTAATTAGGCTAATTGATCTTTTAGAAATGTTAATTGGGTGATTAATTATGTATTACACTTAATTGGGCGATTAATTGTGTATTACACTTAGGTTAATTAATTGTGGAATTTGGAATTTTGTAAATTAATTAATTGGGTTTAAATTGGATTTGGGCCTTAAAGGTTGTAATTGGGCTTTTGGGCTTGGTTGTACCAAGTTAGGTTTAGGCCAATTTGGTTGGATCCAATTGGGCCCAAAACCGCATCCATAAAGTCCAATTATGACTTAATGGACCTTAATTATTTAATTGGGCCTAATGGGCCAAAATTGATTTCTGGGCTTATGGGGTAAATCCCGGATTGGATTTTGGTTATTCGGTTTGACCCGAGTTGACCAAAAGTCCACGCCTTAAAGAAATTAATTAAAAGCCCATTGGACTTTAATTAAATAAACATTGGATGTTAATCGGGCTTTGAGACCCGTAACGATTGAATTTGGAATTTAAGTCGTAAAGGTTAGTTAATAAAGTGTAATATTTAATTTGGAATTAAATAGTGAATTAGTATTAAATACATATTGAATTGGATTTAATTTTGTAGTTTAATTTAATTCAAGAATTCGTACTTTGAGTACTTATTCGCAAAACGAGTTTGACTCGAACAAAATCAAATCGTTGTTTGAACATTGGATGATCACTAATTATCAGATTAATTAATTGGATTAGATTGATTGATAACATGCTTGTGTGAATACATGGTTGCGATGCATATATAATGTATATCGGATGAATATTAGATGGGTGGGGCAATTTTAGAAATTGTAATAAATTTGATTTATTAATTGGACCTGCGTGTCCAGCCTTATCACATCCATACTCTTTGTATTCTCTTCTCACCTATTCCCCTCAATGTAAATGAGGTTTCTTTAGAAGTGTAGTGTAACAGGTAGAAGAAATATTTGTGCTAGCGGGAGAGAGAAAGAGAGATTTGATCTAGGATCAATATGTAAAGTATCCATCCGCATATCATTATTATTTTATCATATGAGCTTTATTATGTGTTTAGAATGCATGTTTAAGGGTGTATGATGATGAGACCTTAATAAAGATAATAAATTGGTTGAAAATTTGCACGCGAAAAACCCTCGCTAAATATTAAGCGTTTTTCCTTCCATTGAGTGATTTTTACTCAAGATCTAAGACTGGCATTGGCTTGTTGGCCAAAGTCAAAGCCTTTGTCCATCGAGGATGTGTTTGAATCACGAAGGCTTTGTTCCATATTGGTGTCTTGTCCAAATTGTGGTTTGTTGGCCAAAGTCAAGACCACTTCTTGTCCATCGACATTGATTACGAAGCTTTCCATGGTCAATGGGTCGCGCTTAACTGGGATCACTAAATTTGTTGTGCCAAAGCCAAGGCTTAGTTGATTCAGAGGAAAAAGGTTAGGTAATATATTTGATATATTGGCATATATAAGATATATGTTTCGGACTTGGATGTCCCCCTACTGGATCTAGGAATTGGATTAGATCCAATTGATCTTTAGAGATTAGTTAATTATCATACAATTTGTTGGCCAAAGTCAAGATTGTGTGATATTTAACTGGATCCTAGCCCACTAGGAAACACGGTTTCCCGAGTACTCGACAGAGGGTTAGATGCTCGCCGAAAAATAGTGGGAGGCAAGAATTGAATTTGCAATATTTGTTTAATTACTTGCCAAACGCGCTCATTCAAATTATTTCGTCGTTAAATTAAATGTTAGTTGGACTAATATTTATATTGTTGTTTTAATAAACAATTGGACTGTATTATAGTTGATTATATAATTGGATTATAGTAATCAATATATTTGAATTAATTAATTTCAATTTATAGTTGATTTTATAGTTGGAC
Organism: Zanthoxylum bungeanum; assembly: GCA_019454045.1. Classification (NCBI taxonomy): domain Eukaryota; kingdom Viridiplantae; phylum Streptophyta; class Magnoliopsida; order Sapindales; family Rutaceae; genus Zanthoxylum; species Zanthoxylum bungeanum. Next base: position 123,841 of record SKCR01043579.1, read on the forward strand.
TATAGTAATCAATATAATTGAGGTTAATTAATTTAAATTATATTTGATTGTATAGTTGGACTATAATAATCATTATAATATATAGTACCACAAATTGTTGATTAAATAGTTGGACTATTAGAATCAAGATATAATTGAAAGATTAATGTTTAAAACATAATCCTGGGTGAAAATGTATTTAAACGACTTTAATTTTCAAATTGGGAATAAATTTCAGGATGGTCTTGGAAAAATAATAAGTTACTTTATTTGATAAAATAACATATTAGGCCTAAACCTGGAATTAAGCAAATAAGTGGAACATGATATTTGGAATATTCATGTAATGATAACTTTAGTGCTTAATCCATTATACTTGTCATAGACTCCTTAATTTCTTATTCAGAACTAAGGATTAGATCGTTATAATTTTTTTTTGGATAAGGTAAGTATTATAACCAAAGAAAGCTATACAAAGAGCAAAGGGGCATACCCCAGGCACTAGAGAGGACATGCCCTCCTAGAAAAAAGCCAAAAGGCTACAAAAGAATCAACAAAAGATGTCATCGGGTAAGTGCCACGAAAGGTGAAGCCATTTATTGTTATAAGATGGATTCACCTTTCGTAAGGAGCTAACACGATTCCGAACATCAAAAACAATATCATAAAGAAGAGCAGAAACAGGCCGAAGATGCATATCATGAGTGCGAGCGTTCCTCTCCCTCCAAATATGGTAGACTGACGCTGCAAAAGACAGACGAACCAGAAGATGACATAAAGAGGCTCCGGAGAACTGACATACCCACTCAACAGTCTGACACCAATCTCGGCGACTCCAATCTAACCCACACATGGCCAGCACAGACGACCAGACCCTTGAAGAATAGAGGCACTGGAAGAAAAGATGATCAATGTCCTCACTCGAACAACCACAAAGAATACACCGTGAGCAAGCAGAGATGCCAAATCTCATCAGACTGTCCTGAGTACAAAGGCCACCCTGAATAGACATGACAAGAACTCACTTGGGTTGGAAACCAAGCAAACCCCAAGCATCTTTCTCAAAACCCCAAGAACTTTGAATACTGATTTTGTAGGAACAAAACCCAACCAAGATCAGCCCCTAACCACCATGAAACTCACGTCCATGATAACCACAAGCATGAAATCATATTGTATTTTGCTAGCAATGGAGACGCCACTAAGTTGCCAAGCTTAGATAAGTCAATTTGAACTTGAAAAAGGGAATCCCTCCCTCAACAAGGTTTTGGCCATAGCCATGGAAAGCTCAAGCTTTTCTTTCTTTCAAAATTCTGTATATTACGTTGGTTCTCTCCAAAATACAAAGAAGAGTCATATAATAAGGGTTACAAGAGAGTAAAAAGACTAAAATGACCCTAGAGCTAAAATTACCAAAAGCCCTAAGTCAAGCACCTCAACCACGACCATTAAGGTCATTTTGCACCTAAATAAACTTAAAACAAAGATTAGAAGCTAATCTCACTTAAGCTAATTGAGGTGCTTACATGCTATAGTAAATTGACGTGCTTCCGGCTAAGTAGAGATCTAAGCATAATTAAGCCTAATGGCATAGTCAACCATGCTAATTACATCATAAATAAAGTCAAAATGTCGAGCACAAATGACAAAAATGCCCCCATTTGGCCGAATTCAACATAGTCCCAAAATGGGTGAAATCGGGTCAAAAGGGTGCTGGTGCTGAAGCTGCTATGCTATGCTTCAGTCTGAGCTAATCTGGGTCAAATGAAATAGCTTGGGAACCTCTCTAGTTATGCCCATATGTGTCTATGGTGCGCACTTGACTTGGTTGCTGCAACTGGTCACATAGCTCTGAGCTAGTCCCGCAAAGGCCTCTCTGATCTTCTTTGCTCTTTGGCTTGTGATTGGACATGTTGGCAACTGCATGGGTTCCTCCAAGTTATTAGATGCATCCTGTAATGTCTCTGGTGTGGTTGGACTCATGTCATTCCCTCATTGTTGAAAAGGATTCGACCTCGAATCTGAACCTGCATCAAAATGAGTTAAGTCAGAAACATTAAAAGTAGCAGATACGTTGTACTTACCTTGCAAATCCAGCTTATATGCATTGTCATTGATCCTTTCCAAGACTTGAAAAGGTCCATCTCCTCTCGATTGTAGCTTGGATATTTTCCTCTTGCATATAAAGCCACACCCAATTGCCGGGGTCAAACACAATGCGTTGGAAACCTTTTATTCTCACTAACTCTGCCTTTCCCTTATCATTCATACTCCCAAGCTTAATAAGAATCAAAGATAATAAATCCATAGGAGTTAAAGAATTAGAATCATAATCAATCTCATAAGGCAAGTAAAAACTAGAAGGATGAATGCATCTATTATATGCAAACTCTGGCCCCGCTATTGCGTCTGTGATCTTCTTAGCTCTTTGGCGTGTGATTGGGTCTGTTGGCAATTGCAAAGGCTCTAATGTTCCTTGGATGACTGCATTCATGTCAAATGTTGTCCCTTGGATCATGTCAAGACATCCAAAGAATAAATGAATGACGGGGAATTGCCTTCCGGAACCAAACAACTCGAGACCAATGCATTTGGGGTCTCCTTGACCTCATAGCATTCCAGGCACTATCCACAGAGAATCTTCCGTTTGTATCCTCCTCCCAAACCAGCACATCCTCCCTCAAACTAGAAGGAGACGGAAGATGAGACTGAGCCAAATCAATAAGAGCAGCAGATCTAGATGGGGGCCATTGCCAAGCAGAATCGGAGATAATGGATGCAACTGTAGCCATTCTATCCAAGCCAGAATCATAAATCACTCTCTCACCTAACGTGTCCACAATCGGGCCAACATGATGCCAATAATCAAACCACAATAACGTCTTCTCACCATTCCCAATCCTCACTCTCATCCGCCGACGGGACCAAGAACGAAGCTCCAAGATCTTACGCCAACTCCAAGAGCAATCTGAAGGACAAGGGACCTCCCAAAAACTTCTCCCCCGCAACAAATAAGAGTGAACCCAACTCGACCATGAGGAAACCTGGCCAGAACAAAGAAACCAAATATGTTTAACAATAGCCGCTCTATTCCAAGAATCCAAACTCTTTATCCCCAGCCCCCCCTCCTGAAGAGGTAAACAAACTTTGCTCCAAGCCACTCTCGCCCCAGAAGAGGTGAGCGCACTACCCTTCCAAAGGAAAGAATGAAGAATCGTCTCCACCTTCCTCACAACAGACTTAGGAAGAATAAATAAAGAAGACCAATAAACTTGAATGGAGAACAAAACTGACTTAATAAGCTGAAGCCGACCTGCATAAGAGAGAAACTTACTACTCCAACTCTTGGCACGCAGAATAATACGATCCACAAGAGAAGCACAATCAGAGGCCCTGAATTTAGTAGAGATCAACGGGACTCCCAGATACCTTACTGGAAGATTCCCAACTTGGAAACCCAAAATGAGACACAAGTGGCCTAGAAGGGTAGGAGAGATACCAGAAGAGAAGAATTGACTTTTAGCTGGGTTCGGGGTTAGACCTGATAAACCACTAAACTGCCCAAGGCATTCCTTGATCAAGGAGACAGAGGATGCTTCAGCTTTACAGAAAATCATAAGGTCATCCGCAAAGCATAGATGAGTAAGACGGTCCTTAGAACACCGCCAGTGAAACTGGAAACCCGGATTAGTAGCCATATTACGAAGAAGACCTGACAACACTTCCATAGCCAAAACAAATAGATAAGGAGACATGGGATCACCTTGTTGTAATCCCCGACCCCCAGAGAAGAAACCATGCAGCTCACCATTAATAGAGACAGAGAATCTAGTAGTAGTCATACACTCCTGAATCCAACCCACCATCCTCTCTGGAATACCAACTGTCCGCAGAACCTCAACCAGGAAATCCCAACGAACAGTGTCATAAGCTTTCATCAAGTCAATCTAAAGAGCACATCTCGGAGAACTGCCATTCCGGTGATAATTCCGAACCAATTCCTGACACAAAAGAATATTGTCGCTAATACGCCTTCCCGTGACAAAAGCAGATTGATTATGACTGATTACTGAAGGGAGGATAATCTTGATTCTATTCGCAATCAGCTTAGCAATGCACTTGTAAATAGTATTACAACAAGAAATAGGCCTAAAATCCTTAACCTGGGAAGGATTAGGAATCTTAGGAATAAGAGCAATGGATGTAGCATTAACCTGCCTCAAAAGACGCCCAGAAGAAAAGAATGAGTGAATAGCACATAGGACATCATTCCCCACAATATTCCAACACTGCTTAAAGAAACCCGAATTAAACCCATCTGGACCTGGAGCTTTATTGTCCTTCAACCCGAACAAGACAGCCTTAATCTCCTCATCCGAAACCTCCTGAGAAAGAGCCACACTCTGCTCAGCAGTCACATGTCTAGTAATAGCAGAACGAAGGACCGCCCTATCAAAATCCTGCTGACCATGCTGAGGACCAAAAAGGGTCTAAAAAAAGAAACAATCTCATCTCTAACCAAGACATCTTCCTCCACATGGGTCCCATCCTCCTTATTAATAGAAGTAATCTTACTACGACCGTGAAAACTCTTCATAGCCGTAAAAAAGAATTTAGTATTCTGATCCCCAAGGTTAAGCCACTGGACTCGAGATTTCTGTCTATTGAAGCCTTCTTCAGCACGACTCAAAACACCATAACTTAACGAAAGACGAGCTTCTTCAGCTAACAGAGCAGGGTCACTAGGGTGGTCCTGTAAAGCACACTGCACTCTGTCCAGATCATTCCTAATCTCCAAGACTCGCCACGAAATCTTAGAGAAATGCTCAACATTAAATTTTTTCAAAGCCAACTTAACATTCTTCAGCTTACAACATAAACGGAACATCGGAGTACCATGAACATCAATATCCCATGCCCTATCCACAACAGAGAGAAAATCAGGATGATCCACCCAAAACTGAAAGAACTTAAAGGGGATACTCCTCTTAGGGAGCTCTGCAAGCTTAACAACCATAGGAGAGTGATCAGAAATACGGGGAGGAAGAAAGTGGGCAGAAGAACCCGGGAAAAGAGATCGTTATAATTTGATAAAGAAATTGAAGGATTTTCAAAGATTAGATCTTAGAAGTACTTTTATTGCAATAGTAAACTCTTGGAGAGTTAATGGCTATACTCAAGGAGACAAAGTCAAAGTTTGCAATTAGGCAAGTAGCGCAAGGCCCATTTTACTTTGATATTCCAAAAGGCCAAGGCTTGGCCAAAGGCTTCTGGAGTGTGGAAAAGGGCAAAGGCAAAATCATTATAATCTTCTAGGAAGATAAAAGGACATATCCCAAGAAGGAATTGAAGACGAGCAAGGCTCTGACTTCAAATATGTTTGTCATAAATATGTTCACAACTAGTATTAAAATTGGATTTTAGATACTTAGTGTGATACATAAAATATGTACTGATGTTCAGAATCTTCTATGAGCAGGATACTGACTTCTATTGAGATTAATCTGCGAATTGAAAACGGGACGAAAGTCGCTGTTTTAACCGTAGATACCTAAGTTTAGGGACTTCCCTTTGGGTATGTACGTAAATTAGGAAACTGTTATAATGTAACTAGTTTGACTAGAAACATTATCTCTATATCAGTGTATAATTTGTTGCGGATGTACCTTTATATTCTAGAACACTAAAGTGTTTTATTATATAAAGATGATATTGAGATACACACATTAGATGTGAACAACATAATTTATATTTAGAATATAAATTAATCTCACACGTATAACATGACAAACAAATAGCTCAAACTGATTTGATCAGGTTGAAACTTGAATGTGGCATTGTTGTCTGGGACACAATTTAAACAAGACTCGTATATCCACACTTTTGAAGAGTGGGTACTAGGACTGATTTGATTCCAATTAAATAAAGTCTACGAATCTAGTTTATTGGGCAAAGTGCCTAAAACACTATTTACTTAGTAAAAATGCCAGTGCCACCGATCTGTTAGCCCTAGTTCATAGTGAAGCAAGTGGGCCCATGTCTAGCTAGGCTAGATGTGGATATGAATATTTCTTGACCTTTACGGATGTGGCATCGCGTATGGTTATGTGTTTCTTTTGAAACACAAATCGGAAACTTTCAAAGTTTCGACACGAAATAGACAAACAGATCGGCTAAAGTATTAAACTGTCACGGTAAGACCGTGATGGAAAATACTTAAGCAATAAGTTTGTCATATACTAGAAAGAGTATAGTATTCTTTCAATGAGGACTCCTCCAGGAACACGTCAGTTTGACGGTGTGTCCGAAATGAGAGACCGAATTTTATTGGACATGATAAGGTTAATCATGAGTCGCTCTGAGCTACCATTTCCTTCAACGGATACGCTAAACAGTGCAGAACTTATTTAGAATAAGGTTCCATTAAAATCTGTTTGACAGATATCATATTAGATATGAACAGGAAAGAAACCAGGTTTCTCGTTCCTGATAATTTGGGAATGCTAGGCATATGTTTGGATGATACCAAACTAGAACCCAAATCGGATAAGTGCCAATTGTAGGTTATCCTAGGGATACCAAAGTATAGTACTTATACAACTCACTAGAGAACAATGTAATTGTTGCTCACCATGCAGTTTTTCCTAAGAGGAATACCTATATGCAGTGGTAAGTGGGAGGATAGTAAAACTCGATGAAAATCGGAGCAATACTATTCCTGGCACCGAGTCCTAATGGAACACAAATAGTTCATCAAGGATGAAACTATTCCAATAATCTTCGAATACACAAGAACCGCGTAGGTCGGAGAGAATCAGAAAACAACCTGGGGTATGGGTTTCTGATCTCACCTCATAAAGATGTCTATCTTATTGAGGAATACCAACTGACTACGCATGAGGAAGTGATCAAGGTATCGACTCCCTATTATGGCAAAGTGCCATAAAGTCCGAAGTGGATTCCATGTATACCAACTATGTTTAGACACTAGTTGATGTACCACAAGGCATTGTGCCTATTGGTACTAAATAAGTCTTCAAGGAAGACATACATGGATGGCAACATACCATCGTACTAAGCTAGGCTTGTATCGAAAAGGTAGAGTTATCAACATTGTGTTGATTACGACGAAACCTTTTACCTGTTGCCACGGTAAATTCGTTTGGATAATGCTTGCTAATGCTGCATGTTTCATTCATGAAATGTGGCAGCTGAATGCCAAAACCGCTTTCCTTAACGGAAACCTTTTGGAGGATGTTTACAACATCCTGACGGTTTTCTCGAACCATAACAAGCAAACTAGGTTTGCAGGTTATTCGATCCATAAATGGATTGAAGCAAGCATTAGGTTCTTGGAATTGTCGTTTTGATGTAATCATAATAGTGTATGATTTAATTCAAAACGAAAATAATTCTTGTGTATATAAGGAGGTTAGTGGGAGCGCACTGATAGTGAATGTCCTGAGTAATGATGATATATCATTTCTTGGAAATGATATTCCCATAATATAATCGGTGAAAGCTTGGCTTTCATGATAACGACTATAAGTCGCAACAACAGTACTATACAATAGTAATAACGGAACAGTGAGCTGGAAATCTTCCAAGCAAGATACTGTTACCGAATAAACAACAAATACAGGTTATTGCTGCAGCTGAGGCAGCAATAGAAGCTATTTAGGTCGATAATAAATCTAATTAGATTAGATACAGTTCTATTAGCAGCTGAGCTAGGCGTCAGCACATACTAAAGAATTAATGGTCTCATCAACGATCCATATAAATACTTAGATATTCATCTGATTCGTTCGGATCATACATCGTGGCGATGTGATGATCGAATAAATCGCATCAGATGATAATCATGTAAATCCGCTGAAGAAAACCTTACCTCAGTAAATTGAGCCAACCGTACATGGTTCGGGTGTCAGACACTCGAGTGACTGGCTATAGGCCAAGTGGGAGATTGTTGGACAATTATGACCCATAGCGTCACTATTTGTACAGATCATGATGTTGTTGTACAAATTAACTATGTGACAAATGAGATTGCACTCTTATCATTTGTGATTAGATCACCAAGATATATAAATGATAGGAGGTCCCTGTGATTTGTTCCTGGACTGAGAATGATATGAGACAGTATCAGTCCACGAAAGATAAATCATTAAATATCCATAATCAGAGTATTATCGAGATTGGACATCGATAAATACGTAAAAGACTAGTATTACACTTGTGCGCGTTGTGAGGGCACAACGACATAGTTCTCATATATTTGGGTATAGGATACTCACGCAAGTGTAATAGGAGGTTGTGTTTTACCGATGGTACGGGAAACAGCTTCGCTCTGGATAGACCCCCGCAGAATTCCATTGGTAGTATGACTATGTGTCTATGGGAGTCTGCAATCAGGGTAGGTGTATTTGGTCTTAACCTGAGACTTGCACCGCTAATACTTGCGACAATCAATATATTTTGGTTGAGGTCATCCAGGACTTTAACAGGTTATGTGTACGCCAATGCTGGGTATATTGAGAATCGTAGTATATTGGGTGTGATGTTAAGACGGAAGTATCACTCCAGTCATATGGAGATGATGGTCACATAGGATACGAAACTCGTTCTCTTAAATGCTCGAGCTATCGGGATATTATGACTAGGTCATGTATATCCGATTATAGAGACTAGTTGCCAGACATCCGATATGTGCTTCGTACGGGGCAGACACAATTCCAGCCTCAGGCCTAGCACGTGGAAATCCGATACTGGATCAACATACACAATACTACGGTATACTACGCTTGATATAGATCATTTATTCATGTAAGGATATTTCTGGAGAATTGGGTAGGCATGACGCTTTGCTAGAAGCCAACCTTGTCTTGTAAATCGGTATAAACGTAGTACTTGGTACTTACGTGTTCGGATAGTCCGACGACCGTATTTACTGCCAACATATCCGAGGATCTCATGGGTCGCTTCCCGAAGATTCACCGATGATGTATGACTCGCACTTTAATTAATCTGGGATTAATTTGATGAGAGAGAAATTAATCTGGGATTAATTACGGAGATATTTTATCTGGGATAAAATATTAATTAAAGAGAGAGAACGATTAATTTGGAATTAATCGATAAAATAATGTATTTGATATATTATACGAAATTGGATTTTGACGCGGAATTAAAATTAGATTTTAATTCTGACGAACGAGTTAATTTAGAATTAATTCGTTAGCAATGTGAATAGTGATTTCGCTAGGCATAATCATTTAATTACGTCGCAACGGAAAATTCGTTAATTTAGAATTAGCGAACCCGAGCTCGGGATTATTTGCGAGCGCATTCGCATTTCGAATTCGAGTGCGGCACGCAAGTCAAATCAAGCGTCAAATCATTAGTCACATCAAGCGTCAAATCACATGTCACTTTGAGTGATATGACAATTGATTGATTGATTGATGTGAGTTGATTGAAAAGCATTAATTGTTTTTGCTTTTGACTTTTTTGAAATTGAAAAAGGTAAATGGTTTATTAATTTTGGAAATAAAATAAAAACCAAATACACTTTTCATTTTCTCTCCCTCACTTTCACGGTTTCCCGGTTTCTAGGAAACCCATTTTCCCTCCTTTCTCTCTCGGCTTTGAGCCGTTTCTTCTTATTCTTCTTCAAGATCTTGGCTTGGCCGTGAGAAGCAAGGAAGAAGACAAGGTGCTAGCACACAAATGGGTTAATACAAAGGTGATAGGGCAGTGAACACGTGAGCATGGAATCGTTTTTGAAGCTTGAAGCTTGGAACTTCAATGGAGGTCATCAATGGCCGAATCTTGGAGGAGCAAAAAGAGCCACAACCGAGCAGTCCACTGCCAAGGGAAGCTAATGTCGTGACCTTTGAGGGAGCTTGAAGGCTTGTGTTCATCGCGTTGCAAGAACCGATCATTGTGAGTATGTTTCCGCCATTCTCCTTTGTTGTATTCATGCGTTTTTCTTATTTGATTTCATTCTTGGGACCTAATTAGAAACCAACAGCTAGGGCTTGGGACATTGATGTTCATGGTACTCCGATGTTTCGTTTATGTTGTAAGCTGAAGAGTGTTAAGATGGCCTTGAAGAAGTTTAATGTCGAGCATTTCTCTCATATTCCGAGTAAGGTTTTGGAGATTATGAGGGAGTTGGATAGAGTGTAGTGTGCTTTACAGGAGTGCCCCCGTGACCCCACTCTGTTAGCTGAAGAAGCTAGTCTTTCGTTACGGTATGGTGACATGTGTCGTGCTGAGGAAGGCTTCAATAGACAGAAATCTCATGTTCAATGGCTAAATCTCGGGGATCAGAATACTAAATTCTTCTTTACTGCTATGAAGAGTTTTCACGACCGTAGCAAGATTACTTATATCACTAAGGAGGATGGGACCCGTGTGGAGGATGATGTTTTGGTTAGAGATGATATTGTATCTTTTTTTGAGACCCTTTTGGGCCCCCAGCATAGTCAGCATGATATTGATAGGGTTGCCCTGAGATCTGCAATTACTAGGCATGACAGCTGAGCAGAGTGAGTCTCTTGCCCGAGAGGTTTCTGATGAGGAGATTAAGGCTGTCTTGTTCGCGTTGAAGGACAATAAAGCTCCAGGCCCATATGGTTTTAATTCGGGTTTCTTTAAGAAGTCTTGGAGTGTTGTGGAGGATGATGTCCTTTGTGCTATTCACTCTTTCTTTTCCTCTGGGCGTCTCTTGAGGCAGGTTAATGCTACTTCTATTGCTATGATTCCTAAGATTCCCAACCCTTCCCAGGTTAATGATTATCGGCCTATTTCTTGTTGCAACACTATTTACAAGTGTATTGCTAAGCTTATTGCGAATAGGATCAAGGTTATCCTTCCTTCAGTGATTAGTCATAATCAATCTGCTTTTGTTGCGGGTAGGCGTATCAGCGACAATATTCTTTTGTGTTAGAAATTGGTTCGGAGTTATCATCGGTCTGGTGGTTCCCCGAGATGTGCTCTTAAGATTGACTTGATGAAAGCTTATGACATTGTTCGTTTGGGACTTTTTGGTTGAGGTTCGGCGGACTGTTGGTTTTCCAGAGAGGATGGTGGGTTGGATTAAGGAGTTTATGACTTCTACTAGGTTTTCTATGTCTATTAATGGGGAGTTGCATGGTTTTTTCTCTGGGGGTCGCGGGTTGCGACAAGGTGATCCTATGTCTCCTTATCTCTTTGTCTTGGCTATGGAAGTCATGTCAGGCTTACTTCATAAAATGGCTCTTAATCAGGATTTCAAATTCCATGGGCGTTGTTCTAAAAACCGTCTTACTCATCTTTGCTTTACGGATGACCTTATGATTTTCTGTAAAGCGGATGTCTCCTCGGTTTCCTTGATCAAGTATTGTCTCAGGCAGTTCAGTAGTTTATCAGGTTTAATCTCGAATCCTGCTAAAAGTCATTTCTTCTCATCTGGTATCTCTCATACCCTTCAGGACCAGCTGCGTCATGTTATGGGCTTCCAAGTAGGGATTCTTCCAGTGCGGTATCTGGGAGTCCCTTTGATTTCTACTAAACTCCGGGCCTCAGATTGTGCTTCTCTTGTGGATCGTATTGTTATGCGTGCTAAAAGTTGGAGTAGTAAGTTTCTCTCTTATGCGGGACTGTTTCAGCTCATTAAATCTGTTTTATTCTCCATTCAAGTTTATTGGTCTTCTTTATTTATTCTTCCTAAGTCTTTTATTAGGAAGGTGGAGACGATTCTCCGTTCTTTCCTTTGGAAGCGTAGTGAGCTCACCTCTTCTGGGTAAGAGTGGCTTGGAGTAGAGTTTGTTTACCTCTCAATGAGGGGGGGTTGGGGATTAAGAGATTGTAATCTTGGAATAGAGTGGTTATTGTTAAGTACATTTGGTTCCTTTGTTCTGGCCAGGTTTCTTCTTGGTCGAATTGGGTTCAGTCTTATTTGTTGATGGGGAGAAGTTTTTGGGAGGTGCCTCGCCCTACAGATTGCTCTTTGAGTTGGCGTAAGATTTTGGAGCTTCGTTCTTGGTCCTGGCGGCGGATGAGAGTTAGGATTGGGAATGGTGAGAAGACTTTATTGTGGTTTGATTTTTGGCATCCTATGGGTCCGATTGTGGATACGTTGGGTGAGAGAATGATTTATGACTCTGGCTTGGATAGGATGGCTAAAGTTGCTTCCATTATTTCTGATTCTTCTTGGCGATGGCCCCCATCTAGGTCTGCCGCCCTTGTTGATCTCGCTCGGGCCCTTCTTCCGAATCCTTCTAGCTTGAGGGAGGATGAGCTGGTTTGGGTGGATGATAGTAGGGGGAGATTTTCAGTGGATAGTGTCTGGAATGCTATGCGGTCAAGGGGGACCTTGGTGCATTGGTTTCGAGTTGTCTGGTTCCGGAAGGCCATTCCCTGCCATTCCTTTTTGCTTTGGATGTCTATTCAGGGACGCCTTTGTACTCAGGATTGTTTGATGAGGTTTGGTATCTCTGCTTGCTCGCGATGTATTATTTGTGGTTGTTCTAGTGAGGATATTTGTAGGCACTGCATTTTTGCATGTAAGTCCCTATGATGAGTATCATTTAGAGGCACTACCTTTTAAGTCCCGGAAGTCGCGGGAAACGGACGTCGGAAAGGAAGAGTCAAGAATTGACACATTGTTGGAATTAATTCGTTTGTTTATGCTTCGGGTTTGCTTGTTGGACTTCCGTTTTAAAGCACTTTAGTCCAAAAAAACCCCCGCAAACCATTTAACCTTGGCCCAAAACCCTTGAAACACACCAAGCCCACCAACCAAAAACTGCCCCAAAATAGTGACAAAACCGCAGCCCAATACCCCTCAAAAACCCCCAAAACAGTCCCATAATTACCAAAAAATAGTGACCAGAAAATACAACACAAACAGCAGCGAAATGGAGTGAAAACAGCAGCCCAAACAGCGAAACAGCGAGGAAAAACGTTGGATTAGTGAACCAGAAGAGTTGCGGAACATCAACCCTTCCGACGGCCGTGTAACGCGCTTTCAAGAGATGACAAAAGAGGTTAGACCTGAGGGCACCCTTTTTACTTATTATCTTTTGTTTCTTTAATTTATTTTAATATATTATCACATGAGAGTCGTTTGTTGAGGCATGATGTGAATTCCGGATGAACGGAATGCGAGTTCTCTTTTGTGGTATATCGGATGGAAATCCGGACGTAAATTCCGTAGCCGAATCTGAATGGACGGTAGTGCGGTTTGCACTCCGGATACAATGCCATGTACTACTTAAGAGACACACGTATTTCGTTTCATCTAACCATGTATTTGAGCATGATTAGGTTGCTAGTACGTTATTTATCTTTGTAAGCATGATTTAGTTTAGTATGTTATTTATCTTTAAGAATGATTTAGTTGTTTATTTTTAAGCATGATTAGTTATTCGTTTTGCGTTTGGAATTTGCATTAAGTTTATGTTATTGTTTGCATTTCGCATTATATGATTGAAGCATGTTCATGAGATTGCCGTGTGTTGTCGTGTGTTATGATGACTTACTTTCCAAGCATGCAAACTTAGACATATGATTTATCTTTATGAACATGAACTAGATATAGGTTGTTCTTGAGCATGTTGCGTAGATTCGGTTAAGATATTGCACAAATCACATCATTACAAGTGACATAAGTAAGGGACCATTCCGAACCCAACGGTTTGAGGTCTTCCCTTGCGATGGGTGAGTGCGGCCTTAAATCACATTTTCCAGTTCACACTGGGTGGCGTCTCCATGTTATTTCTACGGTTTAGTTCCCCGCGAGCTATTCCGTACTACTCCCAACTAGGCCGCGAGCCTAGAACAGCATCGTCAGTTTCTGTGTCCTACAATATTGATAATCTTTTCTTCCAGTGCTCCTTCTCTTCTAAGGTCTGGTCGACTGTGCTGGCTATGTGTGGGTTAGATTGGAGTTGTCGAGATTGGCTTCAAACTATTGAGTGGATGTGTCAGTTTTCTGACGCCTCTTTGCGTCATCTTCTGTTTGGCTGTCCTTTGTCGCGTAACTTTACCATTTATGGAGGGAGAGGAATGCCCGCACTCATGATGCGCCTCTTCGGCCCGTTTCTGTCCTGCTTAGTGATATTGTTTTTGATGTTCGGATTTGTGCTAGCTTTTTACGGAAGGTGAATCCATCTTATGACAATAAATGGCTTCACCTATCATGGCACTTGCCCGATGACATTTTCTATTGATCTTCTTTTGCTTGTAGCCTTTCGGCTTTTCTTCTAGGGGAGCCTGTCATCTCTAGTTGTCTGGATGCCCCTTTGCTCTTGTATAGTTTTCTTTTGGTTAATACACTTACTTTATCCAAAAAAAACAAAGTACTGCAGTCATCGAGATAATATGACTAGGTCATGATTATCCGATTATAGAGACTAGTTACCAGAGATCCGATATATGCTTCGTATGGGGCAGACACAATTCCAGCCCTAGGCTTAGCATGTGATATCTGATACTGGATCGTAATACGCAATACTACGTATACTACGCCTGACAAAGATTATATATTCCTTTAAAGAATATTTCTAGAGAATTGGGTAGGCACGGTGCTTTGCTAGAAGCCAACCATGTCTTGTAAATTGGTAAGAACGTGGTACCGGGTACGCACGTATTCGGATAGTCCGATGACCGTATTTACTACCAACATATCCAGGGATCGCTTGGGTCGCTTCCCGAAGATTCACCGATGACATTTGACTCGAACATAATTAATCTGGGATTAATTATGAGAGAGAAAATTAATCTGGAATTAATTACGGCAAGAATTAATCTGGGATTAATTATCAGAGAAAGAATTAATCTGGAATTAATTGCGTCGAGAATTTATCTGGGATTAAATTCGTCGAGAGGAGAGAACGCGATTAATTTGGAATTAAACGGTAAAATAAATTTTATAGTTAAATTAGATTTTTCTATTTGAATATTTATTTGGGCTAAAATAATATATTGGATATATTAAATGAAATTAGATTTCAAAGCGGAATTGAAATTGGATTTTAATTCGATCGAACGAATTAATTTAGAATTAATTCGTTAGCGACTTCCGTAATAATTTTACAAGGCATAATTATTTAATTAAATTAGATTTAATTATGTCGCAACGGTAAATTCATTTAATTCAGAATTAAACGAACCGGGGCCCGAGCTAAGTTGCATGTTGAGTTGTTCGACTTAAATTTGGAATTTAAAAGTGGTGGGACCCACTTGACTTACATCAGCATGTTTGACATGTGATGGAAGTTGTTAATGGTTGTATAATGCTTGGATTGCTTGTTGAATACACAAATTAAAAAAAACCAGCACACTTTGTTGTTAATTAAAAACATATACCAACTTTGAAAGTCAACTTTTGTATTAGATTTTGGAAATCAAAATGCACTATTCCTCTTCCTCTCTCCTTGGGCGTGAATGCTCTCTCCCTCGATGGATTTTTGTTGCAAAAATTCAAGCAAGCTAGCACTTTAAAGAGACAAATGAAGGTGATAGGGAAACTCACCCGAGAGTTTGGAACTCGATTTCAAGCTCCGAGCTACTACATCCAAAGGATTTTTTAAAGCCTACAACCGATCAAGGTGATTTTTCCGTAACTCCATTTGATTAATTCACACATGAATCACTCTTAGACGATCTTGGCATGTTCTAGGAACACTTACAATCATCATTAGGCATTCTCTGAGAACACTCTTTGCACTAGACTTTCCAAGACTCTTGTTGTTTCTTTTTATTGTTATTGTCATTTTTATTATGTTACTTGATTGCATGTGCATGGTTATATGACGTTTGTGGGTGTCGTCTCTGTAAGCCCTCACGAGACTATAACTCATTCACTAGGGTCGCCTAGAGGTTTAAATGCTTGTTTCATAAGTTAAATGCAATCTTGGTCCCTACGAAAGTGGCTTAGTTAATTTTATTATTTTAGTTGTTTAATTTCGTTTATGTGTTTTTATTTAGTCTTTTGTTCGGGACTAGCAAAATCTTAAGTTTGGGGTGTTTGATAAGTGTGAATTATACACACACTTTCATGCATCATCAGCTTATTATTTTGTTAGATTCCATGTAATTTAATGTATTTTGGAGTTGTTTGGTGTTCTATTGATAGAGAGCATTAAGAGCATGGATTTTGGACAATTGTACGGGTTTTGAGAGCCTAGCGATGCGACAGAAGCACGCGAGAAAAGTGGATAAGAGCTGAACAGAGTCATCCTGGAATTAAGGATGGCGCCACAGCGCCAACATGTGGCCTTGCGGTGCCAAGCATGCCTCATACAAAACACCCGAGGGTTTGGCACTGCGGCGCAAACCTTTTGGCGTCACAACGCCGCGACATAATTTGAGATGGATTAGGGCTTCAGCAGTAGATGCGCGGAAGGACTCCGGGGTTTTCCTATAAATATAACATCAAGTCCAAAACCTTGAGAGGCAGATTAGACACAACAATAGAGTTCAAAAACACTAAAACCAACATATCTAAAAGAAGAGATCAAATCCCAAAGGAATGAGACAAGGCGATGAAGTTCGAAAACACAAGGAATTTGACTCGGATTTCATTCTCTTTATTTTCTTCTTCATACTCTTCTACTTATCATTATATTTTGGATTCAATTGATGTTGTGTTTTAATTTAATCATGAACTAATTCTATTATTCTAGAGTATGATGTAGCCTACTACTTGAGACTATGTATTGATTGCCAAATAACTTTTATACAATTTTCATTCAGTTTATTTATGTTTTCCTGTACTTAATGCTTCTCTTTGTTGGCCATAAATCTGATGATTTTATGTTTGAAATCTTTCGCTCGGGACAGGGGATTTCGAATAGGATTCGAGAAATATAATCTATGAAGTTTATAGAGTTCAGAAGAATCTATAACTCCTTGAAAGCTGTTATTACAGAATCACAGGGCTTAATAAATTGTTAATCATTGGATTTTTATAGGAATATTGAATTTGGTAATAAACAATATTTTCACTATTGCTCGGGAGAGAGAGTGGATTAATCTATGGATTCTTGGCTTATAAATGTAGAATTTGAATAATAGTTAATTGGCTTCACAATTACATAGTTGAAGGCTAGGTGAATTCAGACTTTAGAATTTATCTCATCACTGATTTTGCAATAAATTTGTTTAGTTTCTTATTCGTTTTAGTTTTTAGTTTTTACTTTTCCAATTAAATTGAATTGATATTTTGTGTCTAAATAAAGTTAAGGTTAATAATTATAGTACTTAGTGCAAATTAGATTCCAATCCCTTTGGGTTCGACACTCATACTTATCATTACTAAAACTTGACACCGTACACTTGCGGTACAATACAAAATATCACAACAATAATGTCGTAACAGGACCATGTTGACAGAGGGTAGCGGGCTGCCATTTTCTAATGGTCAGAACCCCAGATCAGAACAGACGTCACGAAGGATAAAAACCATGAAACTATCATCAGGCACCGTGACGGAAATCGATTTTCAGACATATTAACGTTGGAGACCGGCATATCGATCAGCAGAGACCGGCATACCGGTCTCAGTAGTGTCAGTTGGGGTTGCTTTTCATTTTCTATATAAATGATCCCCAACTCTTTTTGCCAAGGTTAGAGAACACATATACAATCTTCATACACTTTCTCTAAGGCAAAAACAAGAGAGTTATCACACCTTCATAATCAAACATTCTCAAGCTCACACACTACACCTTTATATCATTTGGTAGTGAGC
Organism: Zanthoxylum bungeanum; assembly: GCA_019454045.1. NCBI lineage: Eukaryota > Viridiplantae > Streptophyta > Magnoliopsida > Sapindales > Rutaceae > Zanthoxylum > Zanthoxylum bungeanum. Next base: position 141,563 of record SKCR01043579.1, read on the forward strand.
TTAGATCACTTGGCTTTGCAACTCACACAATCTTCTTTATATTTGTGAGTGCCCGAGTGTTTTTTACAATTTCATATCTAAAACACTTGCGGTTTGTGAAATCCCATTATTTGGGTAATTGTAAAGGTTTGTGAGTGAGCTTATGTAGAAAACTCAAAGTGTAAAGGTTTGGAGTGAACCTAGTCGCCAAAACTCTTGGTTGCGGGTGAGCCACAGAAACTCGCTTTTAGTGGAAATCTTCAAGCGCGGCTTGAGGGAGTGGACGTAGGCACGTTTGGCCGAACCACTATAAATCTCAGTGTTGTTTTCTCTATCCTTATACTTTTACTTATTGGAAGTTTATTTATATTTATGTGTGTTGAATAGAAAACTTGCATATAGCTTATTTATTGAAATAAAGAAAATTAACCCAAGTGCTTAATTTGGTAATAAGAGCTAAAATCGGTAAAGATGTTTTAATTCCGCATTTATAGGCGATAACCCAATTCGCCCCCCTTTTTGGGAATATAGTATTGCTGTCGCTAGTGCTTGTAGGTAATTTCATAAGTAGCATTCCAAATACTTTCAAAGACTTATCACAGTACATACAAAAGTACTTAAAACAGTCTTAAAAATAAAAATAAACCCAAAAGAGAAAACCATTTTAGAAAGTCAACCCATTAAAATACTCATCATGTTCCCAAAAATTAAGGGAGGGAGATTACAAAAAATAATTGTTGATGGTGATTTTCAGCTCCCAAGAAGTCAGAATCCCTAGGAAGGGTAGAATGGAGATAGCAGCTAACAGATAAAAGGTCAAAGTCATTATATGGATGAGAGGTCGGACAGAGGGATCCGAGCCCGAGGTGCAGGAAGGCAACTTGAGGTCATATTAAAGGATTCGACAACACAAGAACATCTGCTAAGACCGACCCAATATTAGGGATCAGATTCAGTAACATTTGTGTATATGAAGACTGACCCGACCGATAAGGGGCTGCCAGATTCAAACATCATTAGAACACACGTGAAGATCAACCTGACCGACCTGACGAAGTCATATGACCTTTCAACCTGACCTGGTTAAGAAGATAGGAGGAGGATCCGACATTGATCACCTTGGTATGCCAACATATCTAGGTCAGGGCTGATGAATCTTATGCACATTTATGGATGACGTAAACCCTACATGAAACTTAGAGCCGTCGGACCGTTGGATGGGTGTAACGTACGAGTAATGAGCAATAACATACGAGTAATGAGCAGTAACGTCTGATTAAAGGGCGTAATGTACAAGTAATGGGTAATAATGACAAGGAAACGTGGCCGACGTCATAAGTAGGCAAAATAGTGGAATTTGTCCTACTATATAAAGAGGTTGAGAACTTATTAAAAGGGGTTGGCTAATTTATTTCTTCACTTGTTTAGAACAAAAAGCTTAAGTATAACCGAGAGCTAGTAAGAGGCCAGTCATCCGAGCTAGAGTTAGAGGCAGGTCGGTCCGACCTAGAGTGGTAATAAAAACATCATTTTATTTTTGTCCGTGGACGTAGGTTGGATCCATTCCACCAAACCACATTAAATCCTCTATTTTGTCTGTGTGTTTTCCATCTTTTGCTAAGTTTGTAATTGGTCCCCAAACCAAACAAATTCACAGTTGAGGGAGATTTGTTCGAGGAGTGATTTTTCCCGAATTACCCCTAGAATGAAAATCAGTTGTCAACTGTTGGCACCGTCTGTGGGGAAAGTACGAAAAGCAACAAGCACATTAAGACGATGGCAAGAGATGGAAACAATAGAACTACAGAGGGTCCGACGATGGAATGGATGGAGAGGATGGAGGAAACCCTATGAAATGAAAGAGAGGATGCACGAAAGAAGAGGGAAACAACTCTGGCCCTTATGAAGACTATGATGGAAAATATTGAAAAAATAGAGGAGATTGTAGGCACTGTATTTTGCATAAAGCCCAATGATGAGCCTCGTACGGAGGCACTACCTGCTAAGTTGCGAAAGTCGCGGGAAACAGATGTTGGAAGGGAAAATTCAAAAAAAAAATTAATACCTCGTCAAATTTAAACTCACTTGTTTAGCTTCGGGTTTGCTTAGTCGATTTCTGTTTTAAGTATTAGCCTCGGCCCAAAACCCCCGCAACCCATGAAAGCCCATTCATCCAAGCCATACAACCCATCCAAAACCCATGCAATCCATACAACTCCAAAGGCCCACATGCCCAAGCCCAATCCAAATTAATAAAACCACATGCAAAACATGTGTCAAATCTATTCTAATCCCCTTCCAAATTAGCCAAGATTGAATCCCTCAAATTTGGAAGGAAAATCTTGACCAAAAGGGGAGTTGGGCGGCCAGACACACAAAACACAAAAGAAACCCTAGCAAAATACAACAAACCAAAACCCTAGCATGCAACTATAAAAGATAACCTAACCCTACCCTAAGCGCTCTCTCGGCTCTCATTTTTTCCACACGGCAAGAACAAAACTGAAAACCCTAATCTATCTCTTCTTTCCTCTAGACCGAAACAAACAAAACACAAAAACCTTTAACTCAGCAGCTCTCACCGAACACACCATGAACCAATAAACAAAAGCCATCCAAACCGTAAAGAAAAGCACAAACAACCGACACAGCCATACACAAACCTAGACATCTTCACGGCAACTTAATAAAACAACAAAAACCCTAGACTTTCTCTCAACCTTACACGTCTCCTCTCTCATCTCTCTCTTCTTTTCTCTCACAGACTCACGGCTCACGCTTAGAAACACACATGTTTAACACATCACCAAGCTCCACTGACCGACACAAACCCACAAAGCAGCCCCTCCACTAGCCGAAACACACAAGAAAACAACAAAATCCAGTCCCGTGAACAAAGAAACAAAGCCACTGACCGAATAAACAAACAACAAAAATAAAGACCCCACCAGCTGAAAACAACAACCCTTCAACCAGTCCTCTCACCGAACATATCAAACAAAAACGCACCCTTCAACCAGCCTTCCATCGCACAATCAAACAACAAACAACCTTGACGTGAGCAGACCCTAAACATGTAACCTCACCGAAACCGTGAAAATAGTCCCTGAAATACAAAAAAAACAGCCCATAAAATCACCCAAAAATAACCAACAAACCAACCCAAAACAGTGCCGAAACCGAGACTAAAAAACAGTGCCAAAATCGAGACAAAACAGCAGCAAAAACAGAGACAACAAAAGCCCAAAAACAGCAAAACAGTGAACAAAAGTCCTGAACCAGTGAACCAGAAAAGCAGTGAAGCATTAACCCTTCCGGCGACGTCTTAACGCACTCCCGGGGAGCGACTTAAAAGGTAAAACCTAAGGGCCCTCCCTTTTAATATTTATTTTGTTATCATGGACACGACATGCTTGGTTGGGCGAGAAATACGTCCAACCGGGCATGCGAGATCCATGCTAACATCGGCCAAGTCTCTTGGTTGCATCTCATTTATTTTATTTCGCTATTTATTTTTTCTTTTGATGTTCCGTTATTTATTTTCGCCATTTGTCTTTTTATGTATTCATTTCGCTTTATTATTCCGCTTTTATTCTTGCTCGTGTCTCGCCGCATCACTTCCATTTACTTTCATGTTTGCATTGTGTCAATGATTGAGTGTTGCCTCTTGCGGTATATCGGATGGAAACCCAGACATAAATTTCATTGCCGAATCCGAATAGACGGTAGTGCGGTCTGTACTTGGGATACAACTCCACATACCGCTTGGGAAACATTCACGCATGTGCCTATGTTATTATAGATGCCATTTCTGCCTTATCTCGTTCGAACATGTTCCCGGACGCTACTCGAACGCATGCATTCTATCTCACTATGCATTCTACCTCATTCCGTTAGAACGTGTTCCCGAACGCTACTCGAACGCATGCATTCTGCCTCGCTCCATTCGAACACGTTTACGAACGCTACACGAACCCACACACACTGGACGGACTCTTTCTTAACATTTTATGCACTTTTGTCTCTTTAGTCATTTACTTTACATTATGCACTTTTTATTATTATTATAATTTACATTATTGTACTTCCTCGTTTAATATGCTTGTGGAATTATGCATTTGCTTCCATTTACATTTATGTTTATGGGTGTGCAAACTTGTATGTTATTTGAATTATCTTGCGTGTGATGCATAAGACTTGGTTATATCATTGTGCAAACCCGTTCATTACAACTGGGATAAGTAAGGGACCATTCCGAACCCAACGGTTTGAGGTCTTCCTTTGCAAGGGCTGAGTGCGGCCTTAAATCATTTCTCAGTTCACTAGGTGGCGACTCATTTATTCTCCAGTTTAGTCCACCGCGGGCTACTTCATACTCTCTACGGGCTGCGAGCCCAACAGTGTCACGGTCGCATGTACCACAGTTTGGCGACTCCACTGGGGATAGAGAATCGGCCCGAAACAATGCCTCGTAATGTCCGTGGCTTTGGCTTTGGTTACCCAAGTCTCATATATTTTGCATACACTTTTTACCCTGATGGTGTCATATATCGTGAAGTCGCTTTCACTCAAGGCGGTGGATCGTTATGTGGTGTCATCACTCATTGGCACGTACCTTAGGGTATAAAAAAGGCACTCTCACTTGGTCGCTTGAACCGTTGAGAGGGGGGACCTAGTTGGGGAAACCCTTCGCCGACGGGAGCCTTTATCCATTGTAAGCCCACATATGAACCATAGTTATATATAGAAGCTACCCCTTATACTTGTGTTTGGCACCATTATCATTCAGATCCATTTGGACTTCTCGTCATTGGATACGAACTTGTTGGGCCATTTAAATTGGGATGAGTTTATATCTTATGACGATTGGGCCAAAAGTTTTCAAAATGACGATGGGCCACTTTGTGTTTGGGCCCTCTATCATTTGAAGTCATTTAGCCACCTTATCGCAAAAGTGTAAACCTGTTGGGCCTTTTTTAACTAGGACAAGTTTACACCTCGCGATAATCTGATTAAACGCTTTAAAATGATAATGGGCCAACTTGTATGAAAACCTTGATGGGCTTAAAAGGTAAAAACATGATCCGAATATGTCGGACACATGAGTCCGATATACTGGCTTTCATCCAGGAAGGATACGCCTTGTTACGGCATATATTGTATACTTTTGGATATCTCCAAGTCCATCCCACAACCATGATTACCGAGGGCCCAATTCTTCATTTCTAGACAATGGCACGATCCCCATAATAGGCTTAGTCAAAATTGTAAATGGGCGGTCTTTGTCTGTTACTGATGAAAATGGATTGAGGTAGCCAAGGTTCACCCTTGTAGCGTAAGAGAGAACGGTTTTTTGTACCCCACATTAGTGCATAAAATAAGCCATACCTATGACACAAATGGACTTACCACGAGTGTGGGAGGAATAAGGTCGAAAAGATATATATTGTTTTGATAATCACATGCATCTCATCTCATGCATATCATACATATACGCATTATGCTAATCCATGTGTCTTTAAAGCCATCATAGATATCCGTTGGGTTAGAGAAGAAAGACTTGTCAAAAAAAAAGTTTAGCAACATGGATATCGAGGAAGAGGAAGCCGAGAAACAGAAAATTTTACGGCCAGAATAGAAAGACCATTGAGGGAGCCTTCAGCAAAAAAAAAGAGAACAAAAAAATTGTTTGCTTTTAGTCCTTAATAGTTAGGCATAGGTCCGATGATGAAATTGAGTGTTTTACGGTGAAATCTTAGAAACGATAAGTTCTTGATATACTTTTATCTGATACTTTGAGTAATCGATCTATGTTAGACTCGTAAGCACTTAATTAGGTTTTTAACAGTAAAAACCTGAGTAGTCGGCAAGGTGACTAGTTGAAGAAATTGCAGGTCAATGAATGACCGTTTGCCTAGATGTCTATCCTGATTTGCTTGTGTTACGATGTGTGGTATGGTTGAAAACAAACGAAAAGTCTCTAAAGAAAAAAAAAAATATTAAACCACTTATAACCGATAAGTGTGAAGCTACCCATGGGCGAGTATTAGGACCACCATGAGGAGAAATGCTACCTTAAAGGGTAGGTGTGTTGAAAAAAAAAAAGAAAAATTCAAAAATGAGAGACAATAAAAGAAAAGAAAAAGAAGATCATATCATGTCGAGCACAGAAAAGCAACTACAGAGCTTAATTGAGATATCTAGGTTGGTTTGACCCATCGATCCCAATTTTTAGGCGAAATCATTGAGTTGGCTTACCTGGGAATCAAGCAGTGAATAAACCTTTACACACACACTTTGAGTCTGGCTTAGATCATTTATTCAAGAACTCGGATTTGAGTTGCATTTAGTGCTTTGAAGGTTGTCTAGTTTCATTACTGGGCATCCTTTGAGGACAATAATATATGTAACTATTGGGAGACAGCTTAAGCAAAAGATAGTACGAACCTGCAAAACAAGGAAAACTTCGAAGGCCTCCCGAGGGTATAGACATTGGAAACACAACATCACAGGAAGGATAATAGGAGAAAAATCCAAGCCAAGAAAAGCAGCAAACTCCTCCGAGAGAAGGCATATTTCAAAAATCTAGGAATCAGAAGACATGACTTTCAGTATCCCAAAAGGATGAGGCCGCTTTCGAAAAAGGCATAATTCACTGTGACCTAGTGCAAGCAGCAGAGAGCAGAAAGCTAAACCAGGTCTGGGGGCGACCAATCTACCACCTCGCGAATAAAGGACATAACAGGATCTTGAGCCATGGGACCAAAGAGAATTGAACAATCTCCAGTGGAGAATCGGTATGAGGAAATTGTAAGCAGGCCAAGGGGGCGACCAAAGACTTCTATAGGTGCAGAAAACCCTATAGCGCAAGGAATGCCTAACCAAGGATGACATCAAGCCAATAGGGCAGAGAAACCCCAACGGAATAGGGAATGAATCCATGCATACATGCATACATGTCGCATACACATAATTTTATGTTCGCAGGTTTTGAAAAAACAATGAAGACAAGCAACTCCTCGGAATAAGGACGAGCAAGCCGGGAATGGCACTCCAGGAATGGAGAACAACCTCGGGAATGAGGACAAGCAACTCATCGGGAATGAGGACGAGCAAGCCGGGAATGGCACTCCGGGAATGGAGAACAACCTCGGGAATGAGGACGAGCAAGCCGGGAATGGCACTCCAGGAATGGAGAACAACCTCGGGAATGGGGACGAATAACTCCTCGGGAATGAGGACGAGCAAGCCATGAATGGCACTTCAGGAATAGAGAAAAACCTCGGGAATGAGGATGAGCAACTCCTCGGGAATGATGACGATCAAGCCGGGAATGGCACTCCGAGAAAGAGGACGGATCATGGGGCGAAGTGCCTCACCACCATCAGGTCGATAGTTTTGGGAATGAATCCCAGGGTCGAGGCCCACATTATCAATAGTTTCGGGAATGAATCCCAGGGTCGAGGCCCATATTATCAATAGTTTCGGGAATGAATCCCAGAGTTGAGGCCCATATTATCAGCAGTTTTGGGAATGAATCTCAGGGTCGAGGCCCACATTATCAGCAGTTTTGGGAATGAATCTCAAGGTCGAGGCCCACATTATCAGCAGTTTTGGGAATGAATCACAGGGTCGAGGCCCACATTATCAGCAGCTTTGGGAATGAATCCCAGGTTCAAGGCCCACATTATCAACAGTTTCGGGAATGAATCCCAGGGTCGAGGCCCACATTATCAGTAGTTTTGGGAATGAATCCCAGGGTCGAGGCTAACATTATCAATAGTTTTGGGAATGAATCACAGGGTCGAGTCCCACATTATCAGGGAAGAAAATAGCAAGGGGAAAGAGGGTTGTCGGAGTAGACGGACACCATGGAAAAAGAAAGAGAACCACCCAAAAAAGCGGATCCGAATGGGAAGACATGTTGATCCCGGAATGATTTCCAGAGAAGGGGCATGAGGTTCATGGTTACAGAGAATACCATACCTGAAGTGGAAGACATGAAGAGGGCCATAAGCAAAAGCATGAAAACTCTGAAAGCCATATGAAGAGTTGGTTTCAGAGAGAGATGAGGAAATGGGAGGATAGAACAAGGGGAAGAGCTCGGGATAATAAGGACATGAGGACAGCTTCCCTGATCTCGAAGGAAATATTGGCGATGGAGTTCCCGAGGAAGTTCACCATGCCCAAAATAGACGCCTACAAAGGCAACACGGACCCTACGTCTCATGTTGAAAGGTTCGTTTTATTGATGTAAATTCAGGGGATGGTCGGAGAGGCCGTCTACAAGTTGTTCCCTTTAACCTTGGGCGGGTTAGTCGGCCTGTGGTTCAGGAACTTGACCCCGGGGAGTATCAATAGCTTTGCACAGTAAAGGAGATCATTTGTGCGGCCCTTCAAGGGGGCGTGCGTGACAAGGAAGATGATGGGGTCGAGCTTGATAAAGTAGAGAGACCACGAGTCTTTGAAGAGCTTTGTCGACATGTATCACAACCTGGTTTTAGAGGTTGGGGTGTATGAGTTCCCGGAGGCCTTGGAAACTTTCAAAGAGGTCTTGAAGGTCGGGAAAGTATGGTCTCACCTGAGGATCCAGGAGATACCGGACTATGCCAAGGCAAAAGGAGTTCAGGCCGATGCCTCAGAATAATCAAGTACAAGAGAGAAGGCCATTTGTCCAGGTCAACCATGTCGCCGCAGGGACGGTGTACACCCCCCTGAATAGACCCCATGACCCATATAGTTTGAGAAATCCAAGACAAATGTCTTCTGGCTGAGCCCGACCCGAGGAGTTTTTCCATTGATAGGAGAGACAACAAGACTTATTGAGTGCATCATAATCTGAGGAGACACACCACGGAAAGATGTAGAGACCTGTAGGAGCAGGTGAAGGACTTGGTAAGGAACGGCTACCTGAATGACTACATAGACCAAGTGGCTACGAAGACCGACCAACGCTGATAGCGACAGTCATCAGGCCTGTTACCAATTTCTTGGGGTAGTTGCACGGTACTATGTCTCAAGAAGCCTTGGAACGCTGAGGTATTGGGGGGATATTTTCAATAGAGCCTCTTAGAATGAGGCTCAAAGAGTTGTAAGATAGGCAGTAGGTCATTTGAACATGAATAAGGCTTTTCCTTTTCTCAAATAAGAACTTGTTCATTTTCTTGGTTATTATTCGGTTGGGAAAGACATGTTTAATATTCTTGTGAGATACTCACGGTCGGAACATATTAATGGGTGAAGGACATGCGGGAAAGGCACGAGACCCGTGGCACGCCAATCCCTGGTGTCATTATCAAACCCTCGGGATAGAGCATCACTACCAAATGACTTGCATCTTTAGGGGGCTTAAGCGAAAAGACCTACATGGCGTTTGGCGCCTTGGGGTAACCATAGCACGTTGGGCGAGAGGGTCGACGTGGCGTTTGGCGCCCCCAGATAGTCATAGCATGTATAGATTGAAGTCATTAAAGACCGACGTGGCGTTTGGTAGACCCAGCCACGATTCCGGTTAAGAACTAGAACCGAACCGGTTGGAACCAGAAGATTCTGATTTCAACCGGTTCCAGTTCCGGAACTGGAACCGTTGCCGACTGATTCGGTTAGGGTTCGACCTCAATCCGAACCGGTCCGAACCGATGGAACCTTTCCACTAGTTCTAAGGTTCCTATTGGAACCGTATGGTTCCAACAGGAACCCTAAACCCCAACGACTAGTAGCCGTTGGGGGAGGGCAGGGACCTCAATATTAAAAAAATAACTGTTATAAAAAAATTATAAATTACTAATATATCCCTAATAACGGTAATAAAACGGTTTTATTTATGGGCATTTTTTGTATCAAAAAAATTCTAAAACTCTATAAATATGATTCATTTTTCATTATTTCAACACACCAAATTCTCAACTCTCTCATTTCCTACAATTCTCTTATTCTCAATCTCAATTCATACAATTCTCTTATTCTCAATCTCAATTCAATTAATTATTATCATTTGCAATTAGTCAATTTTCTTATTTTTCTTCCTGATTTCTCAAACAAAAAATGGCAAGCTCATCTGAGAACATAATGTCAAATATGCCAACCCAAGAGAGCGGACCTAGTGTCGGTGCACAATCACAGAGAAGAGAAGTTAAGGCTCGTTCCTCGGATGTTTTCAAAATTCTTTTTCATTTAGAACGTATATAAGATAATACACAACGAGCAATTTGCAACTATTGTGGGGTTACCTACAAATTTTCTGGTGGATACGGCAATATGATCAAGCACCTGGAAAGACATCATCCGGTTGAACTTGGAATTGATACGACGCAAACTCAAATGGCCAGGTACGCATCATCTAGTAGAGGTACGAGTGCTGTAGATTTATTTAAATATTCTGATGCAAAAAATAGTGAAGAATTTGCGAAATTAACTTGTATGGCACATCTTTCTTTAAGCTTTGGTGAAAAACTTCATTTTACTAATTACGTGCATAATGCTTTAAATCCTTATGCATGTAGAATGACTCGAAACACAACAAAACGTCATATTTTTAAATTATATAAAGATGGTAAAATTATTTTAAATGACATATTTAAAGAGATAAAAGGTCGTATTTCTATATGTTCTGATATTTGGAGTGATCATTGGCAAACACACTCATACATGGGTGTGACTTGTCATTGGATTGATGCATACCATGCAAAAACGACTTATTGCATTTAGAGTTTTTGATGACCAACATACTGCACAGAATATTTATAGAATGATGAAGGTAATTTTTGATGAATATGGTTTAGTAGATAAAATTTTAACAATTGGATTTGATAATGCATCTGCAAATATTGCACCCATCAATGATTGAATTATTTTAGAGACATTCATTGACTTTATCTTATTGCTGCTATTTTTGATCCTATATTTAAATTAGAAGGTTTGAATGGTGCTTTACAAGCTTACAATGGTTATTTAGGAATATTAGAAGAAATTGATATTACAAGAATAATGACGAAATTAAGAAATGATTTAATTGAGTTATTTAATGATTATATTGTAAGATATAACTTAGGAACATTAGGTGAATCTAGTAGTAGCGACCCGGTAATTCAAACAAGACTTAGCGCAGGGGATCATTGGTTATTGCAACGAAATAAAAAAGCTAGGGATACGACAACTAATAACCTCGAATTAGATATTATTTATCTACAAATTTCGAGTTTCTTACTGAAAGTTTAGTTAGTAAAAATTTTAAAATCCTTGACTGGTGGAACCGACATCAAAATATATATCATATTTTATCAATTATTGCTAAAGAGATATTGGCAGCACCTATTTCCACCGTTGCGGTTGAGAAAGCCTTCAGCTTGGGAGGTAATATATTGGAAGCTAGACGATCTTCATTACATCCAAGCACTCTAGAAGCAACAGCTTGTGTGAATGATTGGACTCGAGCTGATCTGAGACAACAAGAAGATGCCCCCGATGATTTTGAAGATTTGTTCGATAATGCATCCGCAACAACAAGTGCAAGCGGAACCGGAGCTGAAGGATCAACTGATAATGATGATTGATAATTGTAAAATTATAAATTTACAAAGGGGAAATGTCTTAAAATTGTAATAGAACTACGTGAGCTTTGATTCCTCTCACCCCTGGAGGATACGTAGGCAACTTAAATTTTTAAAAATTTAAGCTCAAGCTCTTCAATGTAATAATTTTATTTATTTATAAAATTAATCTCATTTATTTTTATTTATTTTCGAAATTTAAAAAAAAAAGTTCGAAACTGAACCGGAATCGAAACCGAACCGTTCGGTTCAAGATTCCGGTCCACTTAAGTGTGGAATCAGAAACTGGCCTGTTCGGTTCGGTTCCGAACCGGAACCGAACCGCCGGTCGGGTCCAGCGTTTGGTGCCTCGGGGTAACCATAACACGTTGGGTGAGAGCGCCAATGTGGCGTTTGGCGCCCCCAAGTAACCATAGCACGTATGCTCAGGGTTGGGTTACGTCCCGCCGAGATCCTATTGTTGTGTATTGGCATAATGAGGGAGCATTCCCTTGTGCCAAGTACTTATTTTGGCTTGGGGTCGGGTTATGTCCTACTGAGGCCTTGTTATCATCGTTGACATGAGGTGGAGTTTCTCCCCCATAACCGAGTATTGATGGAACAAGGAAGGAACATTCCAACATGGCCGATATATACCGGTTACGTCCCGTAGAGGCCCTTTTTGTTGTGTGATAGCCCAAGGTGATCTTCCTCGTGACCCATGTTTTATTTTGCAGATCATTTCCTACCGAGATTACAACATGTCCAGCGCATGCATCGGCCTGAGGTGGCATGAGATGATCTTTTTCAAGCAGGTAAGCCAATGTTTGAGCTGAATCGGGTTAGTTCGAATCAACCTTTTCGATTAGAGAGGGCCAAACGGAAGAGATTACCAAGTTACGAATCAAAAGTAGAGTGGCAGAACTCGACTGGATTTTCACAAGAAGCATTGAAGCTTGAAGTTGTGATACATGCCGAGAGATGGAGCACACTTGAGATTTTGGACTGAAGTAAGATTGCGTACCAGCCTGAGGACATCAGATTGGCTCCCACGTCCATGCACCACCATCTTTTTATAGTTCCTGGCATCAACTCATTAACTCATTGATACTGAGAACTAGGGGGTCGATGTTAATGGTGGTTTTCAACTCCCAAGAAGTCAAAATCCCTAGGAATGGTAGAATGGGGATAACAGCTAGCAGACAAAAGGTCAAATTCATTGCAAGGATGAGAGGTTAGACAGATGGATCCGAGCCTGAGGTGCAGGAAGGCAACCCGAGGTCAGATTCAAAGGATTAGACAGCACAAGAACATATGTTAAGACCGACCCGATATTAGGGATCAGATTTAGTAACATTTGTGCAGATGAAGATTGACTCGACCTGATAAGGGACTGCCAGATTCAAACATCATTATAACACATGTGAAGACTAACCTGACCGACCTGATGAAGTCATATGACATTTCAACCTGACCTGGTTAAGAAGAGAGGAAGAGGATCCAACATTGATCACCTTGGTATGCCGACCTACCTAGGTCGGGACTGCTGAATCTTATGCACATGTATGGATGACTTAAGCCCTACATGAAACTTAGAGCCGTTGGACCGTTGGATGGGTGTAACGTATGAGTAATGAGCAATAACATACGAGTAACGAATAGTAACGTTCGATTGATGGGCATAACATATGAGTAACTGGCAATAATGACAAGGAATTGTGGTTGACGTCATGAGTAGGCAGAATAGTGGAATTTGTCCTAATATATAAAGGGGTTGAGAACTTATTGTAAGGGGTTAGCTAATTTATTTCTTCACTTGTAAAAGAAAACAAAAAGCTTAAGTATAAGCTGTTGGACAATATGACTCATAGCATCACTATTTGTAAAAGACATGGTGTTTTTGTACAAATTAACTATGTGACAAAGGAAATTGATATTTTATCATTTTGTAATTGGATTACTTGGATATATATAAATGATAAAAGTCCATATGGTTAAACCGGATTAATAAGATATGAGACAATATTAATCCACGAACGGTTTGATCATTAAATATCCATAGTCGTAGTATTATCGAGACTGGATATCAATAATGCAGAATAGACTAGTATTACACTTGTGCGCGATATGGAAGCTTACGACATAGTTCTCATATATTTAATTATTGGATACTTATGCAAATGTGATAAGAGGTTCTGTTAGCCGTTGGACTGGGAATAGCTTCGCTCTGGATAGACCCCTCGGAGTCCCATTGGTATTATGACTATGTGTATATGGGAATCCGAATCAGGGTAGGTGTATGTGATCTTTAACCTGAGACTTGCATCGCTAATACTTGCGGCAATCAGTTTGCTTTGATTTTGGTCGTCCGGAGCTTTAACAGGTTCTGTGTACGCCTCTGCCGGGTTTACTGAGAATCATAGTGTATTGGGTGTGATGTCAAGATGGGAGTATCACTTCAGTTATATGGAGATGATGATCACACATGATACAGAACTAGTACTCTTAAATGTTGCAGCTATCGGGATAGTATGACTAGGTCATGATTATCTGATTACAGAGACTAGTTGCTGATGATCCGATATATGTGAGTAGTTGGCAATAGTGATTGGATTATTTAAACACACAACAACCTAAAGTCAAAGTGATTATTCATCCATCTTTTTTTTTCTCTTTGGTCGATCCTCTCTTCTCCTTGGAGGGTAAATTTTTGGTTCAAAATTTGTGAAAGCTAGCACTTTGGGAGTTAATTAAGGTGATAGGGAAACTCACCCAAGAGTTTGGAACTCATCTTCAAGCTTGGAGCTTCTACATCCAAAGAAATTTTTTGAATTTTCCAATCGATCAATGTAAGTATTCCGCAACTAATCTTGATTTATTCACACTTTAATCTAATTTTGAGATCCTTGGCACGTATGACATACTAACAATGGTATCATGAGCCATCTAAACTTGATTTGATTTCTAGGGTTTATATACTTTAATTTGGGGATTTTGCTTGGAGTATATATTTTTCCAAATTGATTGTTTGGTTATAGTTGAATGATGGTAACTTGGAGTTATGCATGATTGGATTGTGAAAATTGATTAGATTAATTTTTCCCCAAATTCACTTCCTTGGCCGAATGTACCCTAGGAAATGCTCATGGTGATTTTTTGGAAATTAGACAATTAGATATGTTTAAGGCATGAGATGAATGTTAATTATTGATTTAATTGGATTGAAATCAAAATTGAATGTTATTTTCATGCAATTGCCGTGAGTATGAAGCATGTTGATGAATTGATTTTACTTCAATTTGTGTTGGACATGAATTGAAATGTTAAACATGATTAATTAGATTAATTGATGTTTTGGAAATATTAGATTAATTAATTAATTGTGTTAGTTACACTTTAATTGAATTAATGAGATATTTGGAATATTGTGTTAATTTAATTTTTTGTATTTGGGATAAATGGGCTTGGTTGGGCCAAGTATGGTTTTGGACAATTGGGTTGGATCCAATTGGGCCTAAACCATTTCCATAAAGTCCAAAGTATGACTAATGGGCCTTTTATAATTTAATTGGGCCTAATGGGCCAAAATTGATTTTTGGCAAAGGACGATTCCTAAATGGGCCTTGGCATTTTGGGTTTGATCCATAATGGCCAAAGTCCATGCCTAAAGAATCAATTGAAAACCCATTGGACTTTAATTGAATTGGCATTGGATGCTAATTGGGCCTTTGAGACCCATTTGGATTGGATTTGGAATCCAAGTCTAAAAGTAACTATTATAAGTGTAATTATTTAATTTGGAATTAAATCTGAATTAGTATTGGATACAATTTAAATTGGATTTAAAATTGTAGTTCGATATAATTCAAGAATACTTACTTTGAGTATTTATTCTTAAACGAGTTGGACTTGCGCAAATCAAATCGTTGTATGAACATTGGATGGTCATTAATTAAAGATTAATTAATTGGATTAGATTGATTGACATCATGCTTTGTGTGAATACTTGGATGTATTTGTATGAATAATGTATATCAGATGGATATTAGTTGGGTTAGGGTAATTTTGGAAATTGATGTAAATATGGTATTTATTTAAATTGGACCTGCGTGTCCAGCCTTTCACCTCATATTCTCTTTGTATTTCTCTTCTCACCAATTACCCTCAATGCAAATGAGGTTTCTTTATGTATTATGTAATTGGGTAGAAGAATGTAAAGTGTTATCAGGAGAGAGGAAGGAGAGAGATTTGTTCTATGAACAAATTGTATTATATATCCATCCTCATATCATTATTAATTTATCGCGCCTTATTATGCTTTTAGAATGCATGTTTAAAAGTGTATGATGAGACCTAATCAAAGATAATAAATTGGTTGCCAATTTACGAAAAACCTTCACTTCAATATTAAGCGTTTAAATTCCATTGAGTGGTTCTCTCTCAAGATCCAAGATTGGCTTTGATTTGTTGGCCAAATTCAAGAACATTGTCCATCGCGGATGTGTTTGAACCACGAAAGCTTTGTTATATATCGCATGTCTTGGGCAGTTGTGACTTGTTGGCCAAAGTCAAGGTCACTTCTGTACATCGACGTGGATTATGAAGCTTTCCCACTGTCAATGGGTCGCGCTTAACTGGAATCATTAAGCTTGTTGAGCCAAAGCCAAGACTTAGTTGATTCAGAGGAAAATGTTAGGAAATATATTGGATATATGTTTTGGACTTGGAGGTCCACCTACCGGATCTAGGAATTAGATGGGATCCAACTGATCTTAGAGAGATACCTAGTTAAGTTTCATACAGCTTGTTAGCCAAAGTCAAGGTTGTGTGTTATTTAACGAGATCCTAGCCACTAGGAAACTGGGTTTCCCGAGTACTCAACAGAGGGTTAGAGGCTTGCTGAAAAATAGTGGGAGGCCAGTATTAAATTTGCAATTTCGTTTAATACTCGCTAATACGCGCTCTTTTATTATATCACGTTATATAAATATATTAGTTGGACTAATATCTTTTATTGCTTTCTTTGAACAGTTAGACTGTACAAGACACTACTTCATTTGTAGTTGGTTATATAGTTGGACTATAGTAACCATTGCATTTTGAGTGTACCCGAAATCGTTGATTGGATAGTTAGACTATAGCAATCAAGATGGCTGGAAAGATTAGCGGTAGAGACATAATCATGGGTGACAATGGCTTTAACGGCGCCAATTTTCCAGATTGGGAGATGAACTTCAGGATAGTCCTGGGAGCTGAGAAGTAAGTCTATTTGATAGAGAGACCTCTCGGGCCTGAGCCCGGAGTTGAGCAAACAGTAGATCATGAGCTTTGGAAGACTCATCGTGATGATAACTTTACTTCTCAATCCGTCATGCTTGCTGTAATGACTCCTCAATTTCGTCGTCAAAATAAGGGATTGGATCCCTATAACATGATGTTGAAATTGAATGACCTTCACATATCTAACCTTAGATATAAGAAGTACGAATTGCAAAAGAAGCTCTTTCGCTCACGTATGTCAGAGGGTACGTCTATCGAGCACTACGTGTCGTAGATGATTGCTGACATCGAACAGCTAGGTCAGTATGGCATTACCTTCGAGGCCGAGACTTCTATAGATTTGATCTTACAGTCTCTGCCCGATTGCTGGGGCGGGTTCATCATGAACTACAATATGATGAACCAAGAAAATACTCTTGGAGAGTTCATTGTGATGTTGAAAGAGGCAGAGCCAGAGCTTCAAAAAGGCAAGAAGCGCGAGGCGCATCTTACTTCGACATCCCAGAAGGCCAAGGCTTGGCCGAAGGCTTCTGGGGGTGTGAAGAAGAAAAAGAAAAAGGGCAAGGCCAAATCATCACAGTCTTCTGGGAAGACTATGGACAAATCCCAAGATGTCTGCCTACACTGTGGCAAATGGGGTCACTGGAAGCGTGACTGCCGTGAGTACAAGGCACATAAGAAAGAAGTGAAGACGGGTAAGGCTCCGGCTTCAGGTATGTTTGTTATTGAAATAAACATGTCCACTACTGGTTTTAAAAATTGGATTTTTTATTCTGGATGTGGTACTCAAATATGTACTGATGTGCAAGATCTGCAGATTAGCAGGAGACTGGCTTTAGGTGAGATCGACCTACGAGTTGGAAATGGGACGAGAGTCGCTGTTTTGGCCATTGAGACCTATGTTTTGAACCTGCCCTCGGGGCATGTAATTACATTAGGTGACTGTTATTTTATACCTAATTTGACTAGAAATATCATCTCTGCATCTAGTTTAACCTGATGCGGGTATACCTTTGTATTCAGGAACACTGGGTGTTTTGTATATAAAGATGGCATTTTGATATGTACAGCACATGTTAATAATGGTCTTTATATTTTGAATATAAATGAATCTCAAACATATAACATGACAAACAAAAGGCTCAAATTGAGTAAAACAGATGAAACTTATATGTGGCAATGTCGTCTGGGACACATTAACAAGACTCGTATATCCACTCTTTCGAAGAATGGATACTTGGACGGATTTGATCTTGATTCATATGATGTCTGCGAATCTTGTTTATTAGGTAAAATGCCTAAAACACCTTTTAGTGGTAAGGGTGTACGTGCCACAGAGCTGTTAGCCCTCGTTCATAGTGACGTATGCGGGCCCATGTCTAGCCAGGCTAGAGGTGGATATGAATACTTCGTAACCTTTACGGATGATGCATCGCGTTATGGTTATGTGTATCTTATGAGACACAAGTCGGAAACTTTTGAGAAATTCAAAGAGTTTCGACACGAAGTAGAAAAACAGACCGGCAAAAGTATTAAAACATTGCGGTCGGACCGTGGTGGAGAATACTTAAGCAATTAGTTTCAAGATTACTTAAAAGAATATGGTATTCTTTCACAGTGGGCTCCTCCCGGAACACCTCAATTGAACGGTGTGTCCGAACGGAGAAACCGAACTTTGTTGGACATGGTAAGGTCAATGATGAGTCGCACTGAGCTACCAATTTCCTTCTAGGGATACGCATTGAACAGTGTAATACTTATTTTGAATAAGGTTCCGTCAAAGTCTGTTGGACATACTCCATATGAAATATGGACAGGAAAGAAACCGGGTTTCTCATTCATGAAGATTTGGGGATGCTGGGCATATGTTAAATGTTTGGATGGTACCAAACTAGAATCCAAATCGGATAAGTGCCTATTTGTAGGTTATCCTAGGGAAACCAAAGGATATTACTTCTACAACCCATAAGAGAACAAAGTATTGGTTGCTCTTCATGTAGTTTTCCTTGAAAAGGAATTCATAGATGCAGTGATAAGTGGGAGTAAAGTAGAACTCGATGAAAATCGGAGTGATACTGTTCCTGACACCGACCCCCTCACGGAACACGAATAGTTCATCAGGGATGAGACTGTTCCACAATCTTCTGATACACAAGAACCGCGTAGGTCGGAGAGAGTCAGAAAACAACCTGAGAGGTATGAGTTTCTGATCTCACCTCATGTAGATATTAATCTTATTGAGGAAGATGAACCGGCTACGTATGAGGAAGCGATACAAGGTATCGACTCCGCTTTATGGCAAAGAGGCCATGCAGTCCGAAATGGATTCCATGTATACCAACCAAGTTTGGACACTGGTTGACGCACCAGAAGACATTAAGCCTATTGGTTGTAAATGAGTCTTCAAGAAGAAGACAGACATGGATAGCAACATACAAACGTACAAAGCTAGGCTTGTAGCGAAAGGGTATATTCAACGACATGGTGTCGATTACGATGAAACATTTTCACATGTTACCATGATTAAATCAATTCGGATAATGCTTGCTATTGCTGCATATTTCGATTATGAAATATGGCAGATGGACGTTAAAATCGATTTCCTTAATAGAAACATTTTTTAGGATGTTTATATGCAACAACCTGGCAGTTTTATCGTGCCAAAATATGCAAACAAGGTTTGAAAGTTAAATCGATCCATTTATGGATTGAAGCAAGCATCGCCTTCTTGGAACCAACGTTTTGACGAGATCATAAAAGAATATGGTTTCATTCAAAATGAAGATGATTCTTTTGTATATAAGAAGGTTAGTGGGAGCGCACTGACATTCATTGTCCTATATGTTGATGATGTATTGCTTTTAAGTAATGACATTCTCATGCTACAATCGGTGAAAGCTTGGCTTTCATTAAAATTCTCCATGAAAGACATGGGAGAGGCAACCTTTATTCTAGGAATAAGAATCTACTGGGATAGATCTAAAAGTTGTTGGCACTCTCTCGTACATTAACAAATGTCTCATTTGCTTTGAGCATGTGCGGTCGCTATCAGGCCGATCCAGGTGATGGTCACTGGATTGCTGTAAAGAACATCCTTAAGTATCTTAGACGAACTAAGGATACTTTCTTAGTCTATGGGGATGGAGAACTTGAGGTGACTGGGTTCACCGATGTAAGTTTCCAAATCGATAAAGACGACTGTAAGTCGCAATCAGAGTACATATTTTGTTTGAACAACGGAGCAGTGAGCTGGAAATCTTCCAAGCAAGATACTGTTGTCGATTCAAAAAAAGAAGCAGAATACATTGCTGCAGCTGAGGCAGCAAAAGAAGCAGTTTGGATCCGTAAATTCCTAATTGGATTAGGAGTAGTTATGTTAGCAGCTAAGCTGGGCTACAACACAGGCTAAGGAACCACGGTCCCATCAACGATCCAAGTATGTACTTCGACGGTTTCATCTGATTCGTGAGATCATACATCGTGGCAATGTCAAGATCGAAAAGATCGCATTAGATGATAACCTTGCAGATCCGCTGACGAAAGCTATTTCTCAGCAAAAGTTTGAGCGACCAGTACATAGTTCAGATGTTGGACACTTGAGTGATTGGCTATGAGCCAAGTGGGAGATTGTTGGACAATTATGACCCATAGCATCACTATTTGTAAAAGACATGGTGTTTTTGTACAAATTAACTATGTGACAAAGGAAATTGTTATTTTATCATTTTGTAATTGGATTACTTGGATATATAAATGATGGTGTTGTTAGTGTGTCTAGACCTGCTGGTGCAGGGGGGTCTGCTAGCAGTTTGGACTCTGGGGCAGTGGAGGTGAAGAATGGTTTGGAGATTGGCGTGAGTCAGGAGGCTGTGCCAACGTCTCCTGTAGTAGTAGGTGGGGGATATTCTGGTGGACCTAAGAGTTATGCATCTGTTTTGAATGGTTCTTTGGGAGTTGACATTATGTCAAACCTAACATTATAGATGGTAAGGTTGTCGTGTGCCCATCTGCTGAAGTGATTGAAGAAGGAAGTGTGTACTGGAGGAATACTTTAGTAGGTTACTTTGTGGGAAAACATCTCCCCTTCCAAACTGTCAATTCTATTGCTCACAAGTTATGGGGAAGGATGGGTTTGCTAGAAGTTCTTACCTCCGATAATGGTTTCTTTTTGTTTAGATTCAATAGCCTTCAAGAGGCTAGTGTGGTGTTGGATGGAGCCCCTTGGCATATGGCTAATAGACCTTTGGTTCTAAAACTTTGGCATCCAAATTTATCTTTGACTAATGAGGATTTGTTCAAGGTCCCGGTCTGGATCAGACTTTTTGACCTACCTTTTCCTTTATGGACGGCGAAAAGGATTATTTGTGTAGCGAGTGCAGTTGAGAGACCTCTCAATGCTGACCACATTACCCTGTCCAGGAAACGACTCAGTTTTGCTCGTGTTTGTGTTGAGATTGATGCCCGGAATTCCCTTGCTGAGGAGATTGTCTTCCAATACCCTAATGGCACTAGGGTCCCTATTATGGTTGAGTTTGAATGGGTTCCTGTGAAATGTTCAACTTGTGAAGTTTTTGGTCACTCGGTGAATTCTTGCCCTAAAAAGGCTCATAGTAAGGAGGTTAAAAAACCTTCTCCGCCCGTTATTCACAAGCCTATTCCATCTACAGATAAGGACTCTACGGTTGATTCTACTAAGGATCAGGAGGGGGCCTGGATCCCGGTCACTAAAAATAAGAAAGGTAAGGGTACTTCTTTGACCCCTGTAAGTTCAGGTGGAGTTTTGCCTCTGAATGCTGACAAAAATCTTGTTTTGGGAGTGTGTTCTGCTAATGAGTTGGACTCGACTTTGGTTATTCCTTCTTTGCCTGTGGTTTCTTCTGAGATAGTTTCTGTGCAGACAGATGGTATTTTGAAAGGAGAGTGTTCCATTGATTCTTCACATTTTGGTGAGGATCTCCCAAATTCTGAGTTAAATGAGGGCTCGCCTTCTGTAGCTTTTGATTCGCCCACTCTTATGGTTAACAATTTGGCTATTAAGGCTATTGACTCGCTGGATTCTAAGAAATTGGCTTATGGTAACAAACCTAGAAAGAGTTCTGGTGGTAAAAGAAAGTCCCCTAAAGGGGGTCGTCGACGCTGATCTGTGGGTTTGGCTTTTTTGTATTTGTTTTAATGATTTTTGGTTGTTGGAATATTAGGGGTCTCAATGACCCTTTAAAACATGCTGAAGTTAGGAGGTTTCTTAGTGATGAGAAGCTCTCTTTGTGTGGTTTAGTTGAAACCAAGGTTAAGGAGGTTAATTTTATGAATGTCTCTCGTGTGATAAATCTTTCATGGAAGTTTTTTTGCCACCCTGATATTAGCCCTTTTGGTCGTATCTGGGTCTGTTGGAACCCTAGTGACGTTGTTGTTAGCATTATTCAGTCCTCAGCTCAAGTTATTCATTGTCGTGTGACTCATATTTCTGGGATGTGGAATTGTGTAGTTTCAGTGGTTTATGGGGAGTGTGACTACGAGAAGCGGCGGGAACTTTGGGCTGACCTGATTACTAGTGGTAATACTTTTGATGATTCCCCGTGGCTTGTTTTGGGTGATTTCAATGCCATCCGGTCTCCGATTGAGCATTGTGGTGGTTTTGTGGCTTGGCCAGCTTGGAAAGATGATTTGGGTTGTTGTTTGGGTCATGCTGGGTTGGATGATCTTCAGTTCTCTGGTTGTAAGTTTACTTGGTTTAATAAGCAGATTCAGTCTCCTATTTGGCGCAAGTTAGACCGTGTTCTTGTTAACTCTTATTGGGAGTGTCTTTTCCCGGGCTCTTCTGCCCGCTTCTTCCTCCCCGTATTTCTGATCACTCTCCTATGGTTGTTAAGCTTGCAGAGCTCCTCCCTAAGAGGAGTATCCCCTTTAAGTTCTTTCAGTTTTGGGTGGATCATCCTGATTTTCTCTCTGTTGTGGATAGGGCATGGGATATTGATGTTCATGGTACTCTGATGTTCCGTTTATGTTGTAAGCTGAAGAATGTTAAGTTGGCTTTGAAAAAATTTAATGTTGAGCATTTCTCTAAGATTTCGTGGCGAGTCTTGGAGATTAGGAATGATCTGGACAGAGTGCAGTGTGCTTTACAGGACCACCCTAGTGACCCTGCTCTGCTAGCTGAAGAAGCTCGTCTTTCGTTAAGTTATGGTGTTTTGAGTCGTGCTGAAGAAGGCTTCAATAGACAGAAATCTCGAGTCCAGTGGCTTAACCTTGGGGATCAGAATACTAAATTCTTTTTTACGGCTATGAAGAGTTTTCACGGTCGTAGTAAGATTACTTCTATTAATAAGGAGGATGGGACCCATGTGGAGGAAGATGTCTTGGTTAGAGATGAGATTGTTTCTTTTTTTTAGACCCTTTTTGGTCCTCAGCATGGTCAGCAGGATTTTGATAGGGCGGTCCTTCGTTCTGCTATTACTAGACATGTGACTGCTGAGCAGAGTGTGGCTCTTTCTCGGGAGGTTTCGGATGAGGAGATTAAGGCTGTCTTGTTCGGGTTGAAGGATAATAAAGCTCCAGGTCCAGATGGGTTTAATTCGGGCTTCTTTAAGCAGTGTTGGAATATTGTGGGGAATGATGTCCTATGTGCTATTCACTCATTCTTTTCTTCTGGGCGTCTTTTGAGGCAGGTTAATGCTACATCCATTGCTCTTATCCCTAAGATTCCTAATCCTTCCCAGGTTAAGGATTTTAGGCCTATTTCTTATTGTAATACTATTTACAAGTGCATTGCTAAGCTGATTGCGAATAGAATCAAGATTATCCTCCCTTCAGTAATCAGTCATAATCAATCTGCTTTTGTCACGGGAAGGCGCATTAGCGACAATATTCTTTTGTGTCAGGAATTGGTTCGGAATTATCACCGGAATGGCAGTTATCTGAATGTGCTCTTAAGATTGACTTGATGAAAGCTTATGACACTGTTCGTTGGGATTTCCTGGTTGAGGTTCTGCGGACAGTTGGTATTCCAGAGAGGATGGTGGGTTGGATTCAGGAGTGTATGACTACTACTAGATTCTCTGTCTCTATTAATGGTGAGCTGCATGGTTTCTTCTCTGGGGGTCGGGGATTACGACAAGGTGATCCCATGTCTCCTTATCTATTTGTTTTGGCTATGGAAGTGTTGTCAGGTCTTCTTCGTAATATGGCTACTAATCCGGGTTTCCAATTTCACTGGCGGTGTTCTAAGGACCGTCTTACTCATCTATGCTTTGCGGATGACCTTATGATTTTCTGTAAAGCTGAAGCATCCTCTGTCTCCTTGATCAAGGAATGCCTTGGGCAGTTTAGTGGTTTATCAGGTCTAACCCCGAACCCAGCTAAAAGTCAATTCTTCTCTTCTGGTATCTCTCCTACCCTTCTAGGCCACTTGTGTCTCATTTTGGGTTTCCAAGTTGGGAATCTTCCAGTGAGGTATCTGGGAGTCCCGTTGATCTCTACTAAATTCAGGGCCTCTGATTGTGCTTCTCTTGTGGATCGTATTATTCCGCGTGCCAAGAGTTGGAGTAGTAAGTTTCTCTCTTATGCAGGTCGGCTTCAGCTTATTAAGTCAGTTTTGTTCTCCATTCAAGTTTATTGGTCTTCTTTATTTATTCTTCCTAAGTCTGTTGTGAGGAAGGTGGAGACGATTCTTCGTTCTTTCCTTTGGAATGGTAGTGCGCTCACCTCTTCTGGGGCGAGAGTGGCTTGGAGCAAAGTTTGTTTACCTCTTCAGGAGGGGGGGCTGGGGATAAAGAGTTTGGATTCTTGGAATAGAGCGGCTATTGTTAAACATATTTGGTTTCTTTGTTCTGGCCAGGTTTCCTCATGGTCGAGTTGGGTTCACTCTTATTTGTTGCGGGGGAGAAGTTTTTGGGAGGTCCCTTGTCCTTCAGATTGCTCTTGGAGTTGGTGTAAGATCTTGGAGCTTCGTTCTTGGTCCCGTCGGCGGATGAGAGTGAGGATTGGGAATGGTGAGAAGACGTTATTGTGGTTTGATTATTGGCATCATGTTGGCCCGATTGTGGACACGTTGGGTGAGAGAGTGATTTATGATTCTGGCTTGGATAGAATGGCTACAGTTGCATCCATTATCTCCGATTCTGCTTGGCAATGGCCCCCATCTAGATCTGCTGCTCTTATTGATTTGGCTCAGTCTTATCTTCCGTCTCCTTCTAGTTTGAGGGAGGATGTGCTGGTTTGGGAGCAGGATACAAACGGAAGATTCTCTGTGGATAGTGCCTGGAATGCTATGAGGTCAAGGAGACCCCAGATGCATTGGTCTCGAGTTGTTTGGTTCCGGAAGGCAATTCCCCGTCATTCATTTCTTCTTTGGATGTCTATTCAGGGTGGCCTTTGTACTCAGGACAGTCTGATGAGATTTGGCATCTCTGCTTGCTCGCGGTGTATTCTTTGTGGTTGTTCGAGTGAGGACATTGATCATCTTTTCTTCCAGTGCCTCTATTCTTCAAGGGTCTGGTCGTCTGTGCTGGCCATGTGTGGGTTAGATTGGAGTCGCCGAGATTGGTGTCAGACTGTTGAGTGGGTATGTCAGTTCTCCGGAGCCTCTTTATGTCATCTTCTGGTTCGTCTGTCTTTTGCAGCGTCAGTCTACCATATTTGGAGGGAGAGGAACGCTCGCACTCATGATATGCCTCTTCGGCCTGTTTCTGCTCTTCTTTATGATATTGTTTTTGATGTTCGGAATCGTGTTAGCTCCTTACGAAATGTGAATCCATCTTATGACAATAAATGGCTTCACCTTTCGTGGCACTTACCCGATGACATCTTTTGTTGATTCTTTTGTAGCCTTTTGGCTTTGTAGCCTTTTGGCTTTTTTCTAGGAGGGCCTGTCCTCTCTAGTGCCTGGGGTATGCCCCTTTGCTCTTTGTATAGCTTTCTTTGGTTATAATACTTACCTTATCCAAAAAAAAAAAGATATGAGACAGTATTAATCCATGAACGGTTTGATCATTAAATATCTCTAGTCGTAGTATTATCGAGACTGGACATCGATAATGCAGAATAGACTAGTATTACACTTGTGCGCGTAATGGAAGCTTAACGGCATAGTTCTCATATATTTAAGTATTGGATACTTATGCAAGTGTGATAGGAGGTTCTGTTAGCCGTTGGGCCGGGAACAGCTTCGCTCTGGATAGACCCCTCGGAGTCCCATTGGTATTATGACTATGTGTATATGGGAATCCAAATCAGGGTAGGTGTATGTGATCTTTAACCTGAGACTTGCATCGCTAATACTTGCGACAATCAGTTTGCTTTGGTTTTGATCGTCCGGAGCTTTAACAGGTTCTGTGTACGCCTCTGCTGGGTTTACTGAGAATCGTAGTGTATTGGGTGTGATGTCAAGATGAGAGTATCACTTCAGTCATATGGAGATGATGATCACACAGGATACAGAACTAGTACTCTTAAATGCTGCAGCTATCGAGATAGTATGACTAGGTCATGATTATCTGATTACAGAGACTAGTTGTTAGTGATCCGATATATGCTTCGTATGGGGCAGACACAGCGTCAGCCCTAGGCCTAGCATGTGACATCCGATACTTGATCGTATTACGCAATACTTTGTATATTGCACCTGATACAGATTATATATTCCTTATTGAATATTTCTGGAGAATTGGGTAGGCACGGTGTTTTGCTATAAGCCAACCATATCTTATAAATTGGTAAGAATATGGTACGAGGTACGCACGTGTTCGGATAGTCCGATGACCGTATTTACTGCCAACATATCCAGGAATCTCTTGGGTCGCTTCCCAAAGATTCACCAATGACATTTGACTCGAACAGAATTAATCTGGGATTAATTATGAGAGACAAAATTAATCTGGGATTAATTGCTGGAAGAATTAATCTGGATTAATTCGTCTAGAAGAGAGAATGCGATTAATTTAGAATTAATCGGTAAAATAAATTTAATAGTTAAATTATATTTTTCTATTTAATTTATTTATTTGGGCTAAAATAATATATCATATATATTAATTGAAATTGGATTTCAATACGAAATTAAAATTGGATTTTAATTCAAGCGAACGAATTAATTTGGAATTAATTCGTAAGCGACTATTCGTAATAATTTTACGAGGCATAATTATTTAATTAAATTGGATTTAATTATTTAGCGACGGAAAATTCGTTTAATCGGATTAAACGAACCCGGGCCCAAAGTGTGTTGTGTAAGCTAACTTAAATTTGGAATTTAAAGTGGTGGGACCCACAACTTACCTCAATTGTCAAAATGTGATGTGAGTAGTTGGCAATAGTGATTGGATTATTTAAACACACAACAACCTAAAGTCAAAGTGACTATTCATCCATCTATTTTCTTTCTCTTTGGCTGATCCTCTCTTCTCCTTGGAGGGAAAATTTTTGCTTCAAAATTTGTGAAAGCTAGCACTTTGGGAGTTAATTAAGGTGATAAAGAAACTCACCCAAGAGTTTGAAACTCATCTTCAAGCTTGGAGTTTCTACATCCAAAGAAAGTTTTTGAATTTTCCAACTGATCAATGTAAGTATTCCGCAACTTATCTTGATTTATTCACACTTCAATCTTGTTTAGAGATCCTTGGCATGTGTAGGACACACTAACATAAGCGAGAGCTAGTAAGAGGCCAGTCATCCGAGCTAGAGTTAGAGGCAGGTCGGTCCGACCCAGAGTGGTAATAAAAACATCATTTTATTTGTGTTCGTGGATTTAGGTTGGATCCATTCCGCCAAACCACGTTAAATCCTCTATTTTGTCTGTGTGTTTTCTATCTTTTGCTAAGTTTGCATTTGGTCACAAACCAAACAAATTCACAATTGAGAGAGATTTGTTCGAGGAGTGGATTTTCCCGAATTATCCCTGAAACGAAAATCAGTCGTAAACAATAAATGAACAGTTGATGAAAGAGCACAAGTGCAAATGAGAGTGAGAAGAAGAGATATTGATACTTTCATGCTCATTATCAAACAAAATGAGTGGAGGGAAACAAATTAATTGCCACCAGACAGTCGAGTACGAAACCGCTTTTAAACAAACTAATTCAGGCAAAGAAGAGGACCCAGTTGTAATACGTCAATGTCACAAGCCCGGAAGTTTCAGAAACTTACAAATACGCCCCTAAACAAACACTGTGTTATGTTCATGTTTTGTAAGAACACAAGCAAAGTGAATAGAGAAGAACGTTATATTTGTTGTATGTGCAAGCAGCAAGTTGTTGAAATAATGGGATGGGTTTGTATCAGGATCTGCATCGATGATTCTTTTAGTTTCTTATACTCGTTGTCTTTTAATAAATATTCTCTGTGTGGCGGGACATCTTGGATTTCTGGTCAATGTATCGTGAGAAATTGAAGACACTAGTTTGAAAATTTTGCGCAATTGCCTTTGGACAATTCCTCACTGAAATTATTATGAATATTTAGCCATGCGTGCAAATTATGTTTTGTTTGTTTGGTTTCGTCTGTCGTGACTCGTAAACTTTAAACTTTTCTTCTGGTTGGGTTTGCTGGTATATACTGGGGTCAATTCAATGAAGATACTGTCACGACTTTGGTGCTGAGTAGCATAAATATCGGGTCACGAATTGGGTAACTTATTTGATCTTCCAGACTGGAGCCATGAGAGAATAGTGTGCAATAACGACTGATTAAGTCTTCTGATTGGGTTTGGATTGGAACGATAAAAAATAAAATTACAATTATTAATCATAGTTTTTTAAAAAATTGAGTTTTATAAAAAAAAAAAAAAAAAACTATGATATTTAACTTTTATTCAATGTTTTAAAAAACACTCTCCATGTGAGGGCGTTTGTTTGGCACCAATTGTCGGAATGGACGATAATTTCCTCCTATTTTGAAAAATTTTCACTGTCATCCAACCAAATTTTACACCCTAACCCTAATCTTAATTTTACAAAATCAACTCCAAAATCTCATCAATTTCAAAAAACCCCAATTTAAAACGTAAATCGTAATTTAAAAAAACCATAATTTCTTCAATTATTACTAGTTTTTAATCAAATTGTCCCTCTATAAATCTTACTCATATTTTTCTAAGATTAATTTGCCCAAATTATACCACACCTTACCTTAATTATGGAAATAATCCTCAATTTGCGATTAATTTCCTAAGCCTCCCCTAAGAACCCTAGGGGATAGGCTACCGCCCGATTAACACATAGCGCGATTTAAAACACTGCTTATTCACCATCAAAATAATAAAAATTACATCACAATTTTTTTTAAGCATAAATACTCCACACTTTTTTAGTGGCACTATCAAACATAGCCTAAAGAGTTGGAAATTGGAATCCGCAAGGCACATTAAAAAGTAAATGTTCAGTTGTCAAATTAAGTGAGAAATTTCGGATTAGAAGCAGCGTCATAACAAACTAAATAAAGACACAACTTGTCATTGTACGCTACGAGTTCGCGTTTGTCAGAAAAAAATGACAGAAACTTGAGAAAGTTGGAAGATATTTTGTGGCTTTTGTGCTTGTGTGCCTCGACAACTTTGAATTTGATGGTAGCACAAGGTGGCGATACACATACTTAACGCAAGCTAATAAACGATCTGCCATTTCATACATTTCACCTTCCTAAACAGTGTATGAAATTGTTCATCAAATTGGCAGCACCTTCAGATGATGGTCAGCCAAGGGAAAATTTGAACATTTTACAGAATTATGCTTACCGAAAATATGATTTGGAAAACACATTCATTTATTACCTTCTCCTTGGTTTGTGACAGTATGTCTGCACCTACTTGTATCATAATTTACAATAACCGGCATTTAAGCATCTGCAGTCCCCTCGCTAGATATATCTCTCGAGATCTGTTGAAGGAAGTTCCCTAGCAGTCTTTGATCCAAAACCATATTGGGTACCTGCAGAACAAAGATATAAGTTGAGCTCGTTAAACTCTCATATGAACAAAGGAGGAATTGGAGGATAGGTAACAAACCTTATCACCAAAGAAAATTTTTGTATTATCAGCTATGGCCTCTATAAATTTGAGTTCAAGATATTGGGGAGTAAGCATCAACTTGTTTGCTTCTGCTTCTTTCAGTATGCTGCAAAATCGGGTCATAAGGATACCACAAATCATTTCTATGATCTTTTCTTTTTTTATAGGATAAAAAAGGAAAAAGATCATTTTACCGGTAGAAATCAGCATCTGCCAAGCTCTTTTGACGAGCCAAGTACATTTGGTTATCAATTTCTTCCTGCTTCCTGGCACTGTTCTTCTCCATCAACCTCTGCTCCATGAGGATCTTGCTAACATTGGCATTCTTCTCAGCTTCACTAATAGCCATCTTCTTGTTAGTCTCTGCCTCTTTCTCAACTACTTTCTGCTTCTCAATAGCAATTAACACCTATATGGTAACACAGCACACAATAATTCAGCGCATATTAGCTTTATCAAAGGTTGATCATATTACAGTAACCAATTTCAGTACAGGCACACATGCAAGATTCCTAATTAAGCAGTGTTATTAAAGAAGCAAGGTCGTGAATGTGAGGCGCAAGTTGATGCAAAATATGAAAATATGTAACAGTCCATGGCAAAATAGTGTAAAAGTGCTTTATCTATTTTCGAAAGAGTTTCAACTATTATTGAAAGTGTTCCAATCCAAAACTTCATACCTAAAGCAAAAAGTCCGCCAAAATGAGAATATAACAAGCAACTAAATCATCATGACTTCATGTTCAGTGCATAGCAAAACAATGTACAAATAAATTTGGAGGGGAAATTAAATATAATTCTCCTAAATTCATCTACATATCCCCTTCATCATCAAAAATTCATAACAAAAATTCATTTAAGGGACTGCCGCATAACTTACAAATTTTTGAAAGGCAAAAGATCAATGCATTTAAGGGACTGCTGCAACACTGTAGCAGCAGCTTAAATAAGCCCAAAATCTCATAATAGTTGTTAAGAGAACCAAAATAATAATAATAAAAAATCCATGCATAATATTATCCGTGCCCTAAAAGTTTATTCAAATATTATTAATATTATCCCAGAGAATGAGAAAAACTAAACTGATTAGTTTTTTTCAAACAAAAATATAAATAACAAAAAAAATTAATATAATAAATTAAGAAAAATGTTCAGAGTCACTGTAAATGGGTCAAGGATTTCCGGCGACTTGAGTGGTGGAGATCGGTGGTGGTGAGGGCTCTGGTTGTGGAGGTCATCATGAGGACTGGAAAATTAGATTAGGGTTTTGATAAAATTGAATCAGGTTTTGATAATTCAGAAAATCGGCATTTAGGGTTACTTTTTGACTGCTTAAATAGTCTGAATTTGGGTCGGGTTTTGATGGATTTGGGGAGAGAAAATGGGTTCAATTTTCAGGCTCCTAGGCGTGCCTTGTGTGCCTGCATCAGGAGGGTGCCTGACGCAGGTCGCCTTGCCTGGACCTCCAACAGGCAGGGCGGCCGGCGCCTCTAACTAAGGCGTGCCTTTAACAACGCTGCTATTAAGCATACAAAATTTTGGCTATGAAAAGTTAAAAATCCATGGAACAAGAAGACATGTTTGATTGGGGAAGATCATGACCATTAAAATCATACAACCTTTTTTTAGGCACAGAAAGATAGTACATACACTATTGACAGAAACAAGACAAGTTTGCAAACACAACTGGAAATCAAAGTAATATCATATGGACTTCACTCAAGAATTCTTCTTCTGCAATTAGATTTACAACAAAAATGTCAGAGAGAGAAACATTTTTAGATTTTAAATGTACCTTGGTGCGTTCCTCTTCCATTTGTTCAAAATTTCTTCTGATACTATCTGGAATAGTAGGCTTTGTAACACGCACACTGATAATTTCAATGCCTGGGGCATAGCGCGTGCAGTCACCCTGAAGAGCATCTTTCATCTTTTCATCAATCTGAAAGTTAAAATAGATCATCATCAATAGGCATTACAATTTTGAAAACAAACTAACACATTGATTACTGAATGAGGTAGGGTGAGCCATGACAAGATGTTTCCTATTTTCACCAATTGAATGAGTCAACTTGATCCTTGTCATATGCATTAAATTTGACTTGACTACAAGTACACATTGATTGATTGGGTGTGTGTATAAAGCAAAAGTATGCTACTGCAACTCCATATACAGTTGTATCTATTTCACTGCAATTTTATAGAGTGACAACACCAGAATCCACTGGTAACATACTTAGAACAGTAAATCTCTCAGATCACACACAGGAAAATGCATGTTGCTCTTAATAGCACTAATAAAATTGCATGAAGAATGCAATTCAATGTTATTAGAATGAAAATTGTTATCTGCATCCTTATATTCAGAATTTTTGATACCTGATCAAACACATCAATATAGACTTGTTGCAGGCTATGAGAACTACAGAATTGATTGATCTCATGATGAATCTTGTCATATATCCACGTCTTATCATATTGCACACCATAGTCACGCAGTGTCTTGTTGGTTTCTATAATATGTCCCAAACAAAGATTAAGCATGTGAAATACTATAAAGAATATATATAAACATGAAGTATGGCGGAATCATACTTACAATACCTTGTGATGAAGAAGATGATCAAATGGTAGAAGCTCCAAGTTGTGGAAGATTCGGCCAAGAGAGGAAGAAGACTTGAAGCTCCAAGCTTTTGTATTCCAAGCTCTTTGATGGTTTCCCTATCACCTCTTTTGATCCCTTGCTTGTGCTAGCAAAAAGGAGAGAAATAGAAGATACAATCTTCCTTGCCCTTGTCAATGGAGTTCTCGGCAATTTGAGAGGAAGAGAGAGATTTTGTGTAAAGTCTTAATTGATATTTGTTTTACCAAAAATCAATTTATATTTATGTATAATTTATTAAATTAATAATAAATCTATGACATAAACCATGCAATGGCTTAGAGTGTCAACACTCAAACTCCATGCAAAGCCTTTGAGTGTAATGCACACTATCACCATGCAATGCCTTATCATTAAAATAATGCATATAATGACAAGTGTCATGTGGGCCCCCACACGTTCCCAAATGAAAGTGGGCCCACGTCCACTCACGCGTTCGGGTTCGATATTTCCGAAATACCGAACTTGCGTCGCGACGTTAATTAAATCGAATTTAAATAAACAGTCGCGCCTAGCGAAATTATTATTTACGCCGCTAACGAATTATTTCTAAATTAACTCGTATTGGGGCGAGGCCAATAACAGTGTTGGGGCGAGGCCAACATCAGTACCAGTTTGGGGCGAGGTCCACATCAGTAACAGTGTTGGGGCGAGGCCCACATTAGTTTGAGGGCAATGCCCACATCAGCATCAATGTAGGGGCGAAGCCCACATCAGTACCAGTTTGGGGGCGAAGTCCACATCATTACCAGTTTTGGGTGAGGCGCACATCATTATCAGCATCAGTATTGCCGGGTATGGCACTCTGAGGGCGATGCCCACAACATTACCAGTATCAGTCTTGTCAGATATCGCACTCTGGGGGCGAGGCTCACATCTTTATCAGTATTAGTCTTGCCAGATATGACACTCTGGGGGCGAGGCCCATATCTTTATTAGTAGCGGTCTTGCCGGAAATGGCACTCCAAGAATGGAAAATCAGTTCGAGAATGAACAGTTCGGGAATGGCACTCCAAGAATGAAAACACGGGTTCGAGAATGAACAAGCCGAGAATGGCAATCCGAAGAATGGAACAAGGTTCGAGAGAACAATGAACAAGTCGAGAATGGCAATCAAGAATGAAGTAAGATTCGAGAATGAACTAGCCGAGAATGGCAATCCGAGAATGGAACAAGGTTCGAGAATGAACAAGCCGATAATGGCAATCCAAGAATGGAGTAAGTTCGAGAATGAACAAGCCGAGAATGGCAATCCAAGAATGGAACAAGGTTCGAGAATGAACAAGCTGAGCTGAGAATGGCAATCCGAGAATGGAACAAGGTTCGAGATGAACAAGCTGAGAATGGCAATCCAAGAATGGAGTAAGGTTCAAGAATGAACAAGCCAAGAATGGTAATCCGAGAATGTAGCAAGGTTCGGGAATGAACAAACTAAGAATGACACTCCGAGGATGGAGAACGGTTCGGGAATGGACTACCTCAC
The DNA here is from genome assembly GCA_019454045.1 of Zanthoxylum bungeanum. NCBI lineage: Eukaryota > Viridiplantae > Streptophyta > Magnoliopsida > Sapindales > Rutaceae > Zanthoxylum > Zanthoxylum bungeanum. The sequence continues at coordinate 175,492 of SKCR01043579.1, forward strand.
AGTAACGATTCAAGAATGGACCACCTCTCATCAACCCGGTTCGAGAATGGACCACCTCACAGCAAAATCAACTCAACTCAGCTCGAGGCAGCAGACGAGCCAGGTAAGTGAAAATACATTGCATAACTTTGATAGGATTGTTCAAAGTCACACACTGCACAAGTCCCATCAAAGTGGGGGCGACTGTAGGCATTGCATTTTTGCATGTGAAACCCGATGATGAGTCTCAGTTGGAGGCACTACCTTTTAAGTCACGGGAGCCGCGAGAAACGGACGTCGGAAGGAGGAGGGTCAAGAATTGACTCACCATACTCAGCTCCACACATACAAACGGCCATTAATCACGCCACCAGCCCGTCACCAAACTAGCCTGCAACCCTTCAAACGTAAGCCACATAACTCCCACAAAATTACGCCACCAGCCCCTCACATTGCCACGCATCCTAGAGGCTTCACACCATCACCAAACTAGCCTGCAACTGACTGAACAAGCACACCATAAACCGACCTTCAGCAGCCCCTATAATCAACACAGAATGCGCACATCATCTTGACTCTCAAACGCACGTAGCCCTCCTCTCAACCCTCAGTAAACAAATTTAAAACACCAGCCCTCATCCAGTAACAACACACACATCCGCACCTAAGACCACTGCCCACTGCCGAGAGAATCCCCATAAATACAGCCCCCAAAACTGCACCCAAAAAAACTGCCCAAAACAGTGACGAAAACTACCCAAAACAGTCCCCGAAACACCAAAACAGCAACCTAAAACAGTAAGCAGAAATACAGAGGAAACAACAGCAAAACGGAGGTCAAAACAGTAGCTTGAGCAGCGAAACAACAAGGTAAAACGCAAACCAGTGAACCAGAAAAGTTTGCGGTGTGATAGCCCTTCCGACGGCCGTGAAACGCGAGTCCGAAAGTCGACATAAAAGGTTAGACCTGAGGGTATTTTTCACATTCGTTTTCTGTTTTATTTTTATTATTTATTGAGTATTGTTCGCATGATTGTTATGTGGAAATGCATGTTGTGGCCCCTTGAGTAGATACATATGCATGTATTATGAAATATTGTATATTGTGGCTTTGGAATAAAATGAAAGATGTGTCAACTCTCGCGGTATATCGGATGGAAACCCGGACATAAATTTCATAGCCGATTCTGAATGGACGGTAGTATGATCTATACTCGGGATACAACTCCACGTACCTCTTGAGTAAACGACACCTTCTTTTGTTTCATGTTGCTTTGATTTATTTACTATTCGTCATTTAAATTCCACATATCACTTGTTTATGCATGATGCGATCGAGCGCATGGGCTTAGTAAGTCGGATTAAAGGTCCCCTATTTGGAGGGGTTAAAACCCTTTACCACGATGCTTTGCCGCGCCGGTTGATGTGTGTTCGGTTGAATGTAAGATATGTTCAATCGGGCATATTAAGTTTGATATTATTGTCTTTATCTTTGTATGCATGATACGATCGAGCGCATGGGCTTAGTAAGTCGGATTAAAGGTCCCCTATTACCACGATGCTTTGCCGCGCCGGTTGATGTGTGTTCGGTTGAATGTAAGATATGTTCAATCGGGCATACTAAGTTTGATATTATTGTCTTTATTCTTTGTGTGCATGATGCGATCGAGCGCATGGGCTTTGTAAATCGGATTAAAGGTCCCCTATTTGGAAGGGTTAAAATCCTTTACCACGATACTTTGCCGCGCCGGTTGATGTATATTCGCTTGAATGTAAGATGTGTTCAATCGGGTATACGAAATTTCACATAGTTATCTTTATCTTTGTACGCATTGTAATGAAAGGCGCATGGGCTTATTGTGTTGGAGTAAAAGGTTCTCCATTTGGGGGAAGAAAAGCCTAAAAGGCTACCTTTACCACGATATTTGCCGTGCCTTTCATCTATTGATTGCATCATTTACCTTAGTCTTGGCTTAACGTAGTATAATTCATATATCCATGTTATGATAGCATTTGAGTATTATTTCTTGTAGTATATCGGATGGAAACCCAGACATAAATTCCGTAGCCGATTCCGAATGTACGGTAATGCGGTCTGTACTTGGGATACAATTCCACGTACCACTTGGAAAAGTGCTCACATGTGTGTTTGTGTCCATATTAGTTATCTTCTTTTGCACCACGTCATAGCATGCTTACTTTAATGCCTAATTGCATCCTTAAGTGTCTTTTTGTATTATGTACTTAGTTGACTTTTTATTTGTGCATGGACATGTAATGGCTATTTGTTTATGATATGTCTATGAAATCACATGTTAGCCATTATTTGATTCGCCTTTATGTGTGGTTAGTGTGCGCTTGTGTTTCCATGAATACAATATGCCAATGAAGTTGTATGTTCGTTGCTACTTTGATGTACTTTCAAGCATGCAATCTTATATGTGAAATATATGTAAATTTAGGTGTAAGTTTTATCTTGTACATGTGAATTTAGAAGCATGATACTCTTGGAAATAAGTGTTGCTTAAACTTGATTAAATTATTACATAAATCCTTTCATTACAAGTGACATAAGTAAGGGACCATTCTGAACCCAACGGTTTGAGGTCTTCCCTTGCGAGGGGTGAGTGCGGCCTTTTAATCTCATTTTCCCGGTTCACACGGGTGGCGACACTCCATTATTCTCCGGTTAGTCCCCCGTGGCTACTCCGTACTCCCAACTAGGCCGTGAGCCTGGAACAAATGCGTCGTCCAGTTTCTGTGTCCCACACCGCACTGTCAACTAGCACATCTATATGAGGTAGAGGAAAATCATCTTTCGGGCAAGCCTTGTTAAGATCTCTGTAATCCACACACATTCTGACTTTCCCGTCTTTCTTTGGCACTGGCACAATATTTTCTAACCATTCAGGATACTTTACTACTTCCAGGAACCCCACACCTATCTGTTTCTTGACTTCTTCTCTAACTTTCTCAGCCCACTCTGGTCTCATCCGTCGGAGTTTATGTTCACTGGCCTCATATTCGGATAAGTTAGTATTGTATGTTGGGCGATGCGTCTGTCTACCCCAGGCATGTCCTCGTAGGACCAAGCAAAGACTTTGGCATATCTGACCAATATTTCTTCTAATTTCTCCCGTTCCTCAGAGGTAACCTCACTTGCAATTAGGATTTCCTTGGGACTTTCAGGTGTACCCAAGTTAAATGCATTCATTTTGGTTGAGCTGATATCAAATATACTCAAGTCTTGCAAATTGAAAGGAAGAGACCCAGGCAAGTAAGCAAAATGATTGTCTTTATTGCTAGCAAATGCAGAAGTACACTCAAATAAATCAGGAAGATAAATGTCTTCGTCATCCACAGACATTTCATCCTCCGCAACCGGGTTTTTCTCAGTTTCATCCTCCCCGATAGTCAGGCTTTCCAATTTCATCAACTCTTCTTCCCACTTATCTTCTTCTTTCACAACTTCTTCCATCAGCGGCTTCTCACCCAGCATATCTTGGAAGATCTCAAATCCAGGCACCACAATCCCATTAACTTCTATCGGTTCGGGCTCACCTTGATACCCCGAAGCCCTTACAAAGCATTCCATCAATTTCAACCCTTTCTTTTTAGCCCTCGGCTTTTCCTCATCAGACTTGTACCCCAAACCCTATCGAGTAGTCTGACCTTTAAAGTTAGGCAATTGTGGGACTCAGAAACTGGGCGACGCATGCTGTTCCGGGCTCGCGGCCCGGTTTGGAGTACGAAGTAGAGTAGCCCACTGGGACTAAACCGGAGAATAATGGAGTCGCCACCCGGTGTGAACCGGGAAAATGATTTAAGGCCGCACTCACCCCTCACAAGGGAAGACCTCAAACCGTTGGGTTCGGAATGGTCCCTTACTCCAGACTGTGGGACACAGAAACTGGGCGACGCATGCTGTTCCGGGCTCGCGGCCCGGTTGGGAGTACGGAGTAGCCCACGGGGGACTAAACGGAGAATAATGGAGTCGCCACTCAGTGTGAAACGGGAAAATGATTTAAGGCCGCACTCACCCCTCGCAAGGGAAGACCTTAAACCGTTGGGTTCGGAATGGTCCCTTACTTATGCCACTTGTAATGATGTGATTTGTGCAATAATCTAACCAAGCCTAAGCAACATGTATTTCCAAGTGTATTCTACTTCTAAGTTCGCATGCATACATCAAAAGTTCATCTAGGTTCACATGTAACACATTTTCATATTTGCATACAACCTATTTGCATATAATCTATGTCCCAATTTGCATGCATAAAGATAAATACAGCTAGCATACAATGTCATAAGCACATCACATTCGATCATGGACATGCTAGTAGATAATAATTGTATAATCACGCATGAAAGCAAATTGGAATAACGACAAGCATATAACTTCATGAACATGTTAAAAGGATGAATGCAGAAGCATAATTAGGTAACTACCGTGCAAACATGCATCATGGAAACGAACATGTAACCTTGTGAACACAATGAATGACTAAGTGCGAGAACATGAGTAATCAAAAAGGGAAATGACAAAATGAGTAACCATGATTGAGATGTGATGGAAGATGACCTGTTTACCGTGGGCGTTCGTGCGGCGTTCGTATCCGCGTTCGAATGGTAAACAGAAGGTTCGCGTTCGAGTAGCGTTCGTAAACACGTTCGAACGGAAATGAAACAGAATGCTCACGTTCGTATGGCGTTCAGAAATGCGTTCGAATGGAAATGAGACCTGATGCATGATAAGGCAAAATGCATGCGCGTCGAGTTGCGTTCGTAGACGCGTTCGAACGGGGTCACAGCAGTGACCTCCGAAATGTAGTAAACAACATGACACATACATGAACGGATGAATAGATGACACCTAATAAATAATGATGGGCTAAAAGGTGCGGCAAAGCATCGTGGTAAAGGATTTTAACCTCTCAAAATAGAGGACCTTTAATCGCACTTACTAAGCCCATGCGCAAACAGCACAATACTTATATAAAAAAAAGTGAAGACAATGATATCAGACTTCGTGTATCCGATTGAACATATTTCACATCCAATCGAATAGACATTATCTGGCGCGGCAAAGCATCGTGGTAAAGGATGTTAACCTCTCAAACTAGAGGACCTTTAATCGCACTTACTAAGCCTATACGCTAATAACACGATGCATATAAGAAATAAAGACAACAATATCGGACTTCGTATACCCGATTGAACATATCTCAAATTCAACCGAATATACATCATCTGGCGCGGCAAAGTATCGTGGTAAAGGATTTTAACCTCTCAAAATAGAAGCTGGGCGACGCATGCTGTTCCGGGCTCGCGGCCTGGTTGGGAGTACGGAGTAGCCCACGGGGGACTAAACCGGAGAATAATAGAGTCGCCACCCGGTGTGAACCGGGAAAAATGATTTAAGGCCGCACTCACCCCTCGCAAGGGAAGACCTCAAACCGTTGGTTCAGAATGGTCCCTTACTTATGCCACTTGTAATGATGTGATTTGTGCAATAATCTAACCAAGCCTAAGCAACATGTATTTCCAAGTGTATTCTACTCCTAAGTTCGCATGCATACATCAAAAGTTCATCTAGGTTCACATGTAACACATTTTCATATTTGCATACAACCTATTTGCATATAATCTATGTCACAATTTGCATGCATAAAGATAAATACAGCTAGCATACAATGTCATAAGCACATCACATTCGATCATGGGCATGCCAGTAGATAATAATTGTATAATCACGCATGAAAGCAAATTGGAGTAACGACAAGCATATAACTTCATGAACATGTTGAAAGGATGAATGCGGAAGCATAATTAGGTAACTGCCGTGCAAACATGCATCATGGAAACGAACATGTAACCTTGTGAACACAATGAATGACTAAGTGCGAGAACATGAGTAATCAAAAAGGGAAATGACAAAATGAGTAACCATGCTTGAGATGTGATGAAAGATGACCTGTTTACCGTGGCGTTCGTGCGGCGTTCGTATCCACATTTGAACGGTAAACAAAAGGTTCGTGTTCGAGTAGCGTTCGTAAACGCGTTCGAACGGAAATGAAACAGAATGATCACGTTCGTATGGCGTTCGAAAACACGTTCGAACGGAAATGAGACCTGATGCATGATAAGGCAAAATGCATGCGCGTTCGAGTTGCGTTCGTAGACGCGTTTGAACGAGCTGAGATAGAAAACATGCGTTCGTGTGGCGTTCTGAAACGCGTTCGAACGGGGTCACAGCAGTGACCTCCGAAATGCAGTAAACAACATGACACATAAATGAACGGATGAATAGATGACACCTAATAAATAATGATGGGCTAAAAGGCGCGGCAAAGCATCGTGGTTAAGGATTTTAACCTCTCAAAATAGAGGACCTTTAATCGCACTTACTAAGCCCATGCGCAAACAACACAATACTTATATAAAAAAGTGAAGACATGATATCGGACTTCGTGTATCCGATTGAACATATTTCACATCCAATCGAATAGACATTATCCGGCGCGGCAAAGCATCGTGGTTAAGGATTTTAACCTCTCAAACTAGAGGACCTTTAATCGCACTTACTAAGCCCATACGCTAATAACACGATGCATATAAGAAATAAAGACAACAATATCAGACTTCGTATACCCGATTGAACATATCTCACATTCAACCGAATATACATCATCTGGCGCGGCAAAGCATCGTGGTAAAGGATTTTAACCTCTCAAAATAGAGGACCTTTAATCGCACTTTCTAAGCCCATGCGATTTATCTCATCATTACATAAACCAATAACATGCAGAAATCAAGTAGCGAATAGTAAACAAATCTTTTTTTTTTGGATAAGGTAAGTAAAAAGGTGAATTGAATGAAAATACAAAACTAACATAAAACGAAATATGCGCCGTTTACTCAAGTGGTACGTGGAGTTGTATCCCGAGTAGAGATCATACTATCGTCCATTCGGAATCGGCTATGAAATAAATTTATGTCCGGGTTCCATCCTATATACCCCAAGAGGCGACACATTTTCCATTTTATTCAAAGCCACAACATGCATCCACAAACGACTCTCATGCGAATAAAATAATTAAAAAAAACGAATGACAATAAATAGAAAAAAGTGCCCTCGGGTCTAACCTTTTAAATCACCTCTCGGATGTACGGTACACGATCGTCGGAAGGGCTAACACTCCGCAACTCCTCCGGTTCACTGCTCTCGTTCGTTGTCTCACTATTTTGTGTCGTCGTTCTCCCTGTTTTGATGTTGTTTTTACTGTATTTCACTATTCTTTCGGTGACGTTTTTTGGTCACTACGTTACTGTATTTAGGCTATTGTTCTTGGTGTATTTGGGGACTGTTTGGGGTGTGGTTTGGGCTGCCGTTATGGTGTGATTTGGGGACTGTTTTGGTCAGGTAAAGGGGGGCATTATTCGGGATGTGTTTTGGTCAAGGCAATGTGGGTTCTTTGTTTGTGATTTTCGGTTATTGAGAGTGAGGGAGAGTTGTGTCAATGAGCTTGGGTGTTTCTTGTGTGAATGAACTAGGAGTTTCTGTGTGAATGAGCTAGGGTTTCAATGCCTTGCAGAATTTTTGTGGTTTGTATCAATGTGCTAGGGGGGAAGTGTCTTGGTTTTGGGTTTCTTTTATAGGCAAAGAGCTAGGGTTTCTCTTGCTTGTTGTAAAGGAAGGAATCAATTGGTGTCTCACAAGGAAAGTATAATATTGATTGGGGGACAGTCTTGGCTAGATTAGGAATATGATATATTAATTTGTTTTGTTTAGGCATATAATATTTGTTGATTGATTTTAATTAGGCATGATTTTATTTGATATTTATTTTAATTTGGTATGTGATTTTTAGATTTTATTTAATTTCACCATGTGTTAAATATGTGTTTTTATTAATTTGGATGTGTTTTATGGACTTTGGTGGGCTAATTGGGCTTGGGTGTGAGGCTAGCAGCAAAACCAGAAATACCGACACCGTTCGAACGCCTCTTCGAACGCTACACGAATGCCCGCAATCTGTTCGACGTTCGAACGAGCAACGAACACAGAACGAACGAAAACAGTGAACTTGTGAAATGAATCCGATGACATACTTGTTCTGAATTTCCCCTTCCGATGTCCGTTTCCCGCGACTTCCGTGACATAAAAGGTAGTGTCTCCAAATGAGACTCATCATAGGGACTTATATGCAAAAAAATGCAGTGCCTACGCAATGTTGAACCTTTGCCCGACTCGAACTTCATCTTTTCAATGTCATGCTAATGATTTCAACACAAATCCAATGTCAAGCTAATGATGGCTCACGCAAATCAGCAAGCACACTTGTTAATTCATGCTTCGACATAAGCACATCAAGCACTCACGGCAATATGTGTAACAAAGCAACAAGACTTGTCTCACAAAGTTAACACACAAGCATAAGTAAACTTCAAGAGTCTCACGGCCTCATCAATCCATAAGCATTTCATTTTGTTTCAACACTCATTCACTCAAATGCCTCACCACAACACTTAAAAACACTTGTTTTCCTCACACTTCACAAGATTGCAACAACTTCACAAAGATTGCAAACAAGCTAGTTCAAGCAAATGCTAGGAGTAATGAAGTGCAATATGATTTTTTCAAAGTAGATATGAACAATACCTATTAAAAACAAGCTAAGTGACATGCATATGGCAAGAACAAAGCAAGGGTGGTGATGGTTCTTCCTTGGCCGAATCTGACCTGATGCATTTTTTTTTTTTGATTTTTGAAACTAATAACTTAATAACAATGTTAAACACGTCCTAGTAACTTACAATTAACAACTAAACACTTGATTCAAGCAAAGAACACAAAAGCCCCAATTTTGACCTAAGTAGCCAAAGCTTAACTCAAAGAAATACTCATGATCAATCAAAAAACACTCAAGGCAGAATGTTATTCATGATATTTTGATCACAAATCAACAAGAATCAGCAAGAAACAACAAGATCCAACAATGGCCGAATCAAGGTGGAAGTAAAACCTTGATGCCGAAATTAAATCAACAAAGAACAAAGATGAATACAAGATTAAACAAAACAAAGGATAGGAAATCAGACCTCAGAACCCTAAGCTCTGATACCAAATGACAAGAACTCACTTGGGTTGGAAACCAAGCAAACCCCCAAGCATCTTTCTCAAAACCCCAAGAACTTTGAATACTGATTTTGTAGGAACAAAACCCAACCAAGATCAGCCCCTAACCACCATGAAACTCACGTCCATGATAACCACAAGCATGAAATCAGATTGTATTTTGCTAGCAAAGGAGACGCCACTAAGTTGCCAAGCTTAGATAAGTCAATTTGAACTTGAAAAGGGGAATCCCTCCCTCAACAAGGTTTTGGCCATAGCCATGGAAAGCTCAAGCTTTTCTCTTTCAAAATTCTGTATATTACGTTGGTTGTCCAAAAATACAAAGAAGAGTCATATAATAAGGGTTAAAAGAGAGTAAAAAGGCTAAAATGACCCTAGAGCTAAAATTACCAAAAGCCCTAAGTCAAGCACCTCAACCACGACCATTAAGGTCATTTTGCACCTAATAAACTTAAAACAAAGATTAGAAGCTAATCTCACTTAAGCTAATTAAGGTGCTTACATGCTATAGTAAATTGACGTGCTTCCGGCTAAGTACAAATCTAAGCATAATTAAGCCTAATGGCATATCAACCATGCTAATTACATCATAAATAAAGTCAAAATGTCGAGCACAAATGACAAAAATGCCCCCATTTGGCCGAATTCAACATAGTCCCAAAATGGGGTGAAATCGGGTCAAAAGGTGCTGGTGCTGAAGCTGCTCTGCTATGCTTCAGTCTGAGCTGATCTGGGTCAAATGAAATAGCTTGGGGACCTCTCTGGTTATGCCCATATGTGTCTGGTGTGCACTTGACTTGACTTGGTTGCTGCAACTGGTCACATAGCTCTGAGCTAGTCCCGCAAAGGCCTCTCTGATCTTCTTTGCTATTTGGCGTGTGATTGGCCCTGTTGGCAACTGCATGGGTTCTTCCAAGTTGTTAGCTGCATCCTGTAATGTCTCTGGTGTGGTTGGACTCATGTCATTCCTCCTTGTTGAAAAGGATTCGACCTCGAATCTGAACCTGCATCAAAATGAGTTAAGTCAGAAACATTAAAAGTAGCAGAGACGTTGTACTTACCTTGCAAATCCAGCTTATATGCATTGTCATTGATCTTTCCAAGACTTGAAAAGGTTCATCCTCTCGATTGTAGCTTGGATCTTTTCCTCTTGCATATAAAGCCACACCCAATTGCCGGGGTCAAACACAATGCGTTGGAAACCTATTATTCTCACCAACTCTGCCTTTCCCTTATCATTCATACTCCCAAGCTTAATAAGAATCAAAGATAATAAATCCATAGGAGTTAAAGAATTAGAATCATAATCAATCTCATAAGGCAAGTAAAAACTAGAAGGATGAATGCATCTATTATATGCAAACTCTGGCCCCGCTATTGCGTCTGTGATCTTCTTAGCTCTTTGGCGTGTGATTGGGTCTGTTGGCAATTGCAAAGGCTCTAATGTTCCTTGAATCATGTCATTCTCCCTCTCTTGAAATAGATTCGTCCTCGAATCCGAACCCGGATCATAGATAGTTATGACAAAATCAATTGGACGATGATATTGAAATATAAAAGAATCATACTTGACCACTTGTACCTGCGATGAAAAAGCATAAACAATAGAGAAAATGTTATGGAAAAACTTCAATACCACATCTACTTTCTTTTCACCAGCTCTCACAGCTTCATCATCACTCATGGCCACTATCTCAACCATACTTGCAAAGACCTCCTCACACACCTGCTCAGCTTCACTATGTTTTTCAACCTCAAAGCACACTACCTCACAAGTGTTTACTCCCTCAATGCTCACGGTCTCACAAGCATTTTCACTCACCATGTCACTTATAACACAATTCACAACATTCAAGGCCTCACAAGTGTTTTCATTCGCTATGCACTCAACATCACAAGTGCTTCTCACTTCATTACACACAACTTCAATAGCTTTTGGTTGTTGAGTACTCTCTTCATTCACTGCATATTTAGTTACCTTCCAAGTCTTTTTCCATTTCTCATAAGATCTTCTATAATCACTCATAATATCTTGGATATCACTTTTGAAAGTATCCAAAACCTCGATCTTATCATCAATAGTTAAACTTGGACCTGCCATCTCAACACTAAACAAACAGATTAGAAATAATAAAAAGCAAAACAAATATGTAAATCCTCACAATCTCACGTGCATACACTCGAATGATATCACTCCACTCGTGTTTGCACTCTATTGGCTTTTACCCGATACTGTGCTCACAATCACTGCCTTTTTACCACTCTTGAGTTCTTCCTCAATTCAATTACAAATCAACTCAATTCCCAGTATGGTCAACTAAGGTGTAGTCCACAAGCTAACAGAAACACAATGTATATATAGAGCATGTGGAATAAAGCAAATAAGATAAGTAACGAGAAGACTCAATCGAAAGAAACCTATAGCTAGAGTGCTCAGAATAAGAAAGAATGACGAGTTAGCTAAATGCAATAAATAAGCAAGCAAGCAATCAACGTGTCACTGAAGTATCTTGTGGTCACTCGCTATAGTGTTTGAGCTCACCTTTCTTTTCTTCTCACACACACTCACAAGTGTTTACACTCCAATGAAACACAATGAAGCACAAAGGATTTCAATTCGGCTATAACACAAATATAGTCTTTCAAGCTCAAACCAAAACAAACAAATCAAATATCAATGTAACTCATGTAAAGCAATCCAATCAACTTGCAAATGGTCTAATCAAGCTAAGCACAATGCGACCATTCTCTTTCTTTTCTTTCTTTTTTTTTTTTTTTTTCAAAACAAGTAGGTGACTCAGCTGCTTACGTAAGTAGCTTACAAGTAGGTCAAGTAAGCATGTCAATTCGGCAATGGTAAGTTACAAACCAACTAAACATTTTTCCAACTAACTTGGTGATGCAGCAGCTTGCCTCTTCAAGCACCTCTCAAATGCAATGATGGCTACTCAAATTTCCATGTCAAGCTCATGAGTGCTTCCATTTTCAATGTCATGCTAATGATTTCAACACAATCCAATGTCAAGCTAATGATGGCTCACGCAAATCAGCAAGCACACTTGTTAATTCATGCTTACATAAGCACATCAAGCACTCACGGCAATATGTGTAACAAAGCAACAAGACTTGTCTCACAAAGTTAACACACAAGCATAAGTAAACTTCAAGAGTCTCACGGCCTCATCAATCCATAAGCATTTCATTTTGTTTCAACACTCATTCACTCAAATGCCTCACCACAACACTTAAAAACACTTGTTTTCCTCACACTTCACAAGATTGCAACAACTTCACAAAGATTGCAAACAAGCTAGTTCAAGCAAATGCTAGGAGTAATGAAGTGCAATCTGATTTTTCAAAGTAGATATGAACAATACCTATTAAAAACAAGCTAAGTGACATGCATATGGCAAGAACAAAGCAAGGGTGGTGATGGTTCTTCCTTGGCCGAATCTGACCTGATGCATTTTTTTTTTTTGATTTTTGAAACTAATAACTTAATAACAATGTTAAACACGTCCTAGTAACTTACAATTAACAACTAAACACTTGATTCAAGCAAAGAACACAAAAGCCCCAATTTTGACCTAAGTAGCCAAAGCTTAACTCAAAGAAATACTCATGATCAATCAAAAAACACTCAAGGCAGAATGTTATTCATGATATTTTGATCACAAATCAACAAGAATCAGCAAGAAACAACAAGATCCAACAATGGCCGAATCAAGGTGGAAGTAAAACCTTGATGCCGAAATTAAATCAACAAAGAACAAAGATGAATACAAGATTAAACAAAACAAAGGATAGGAAATCAGACCTCAGAACCCTAAGCTCTGATACCAAATGACAAGAACTCACTTGGGTTGGAAACCAAGCAAACCCCCAAGCATCTTTCTCAAAACCCCAAGAACTTTGAATACTGATTTTGTAGGAACAAAACCCAACCAAGATCAGCCCCTAACCACCATGAAACTCACGTCCATGATAACCACAAGCATGAAATCAGATTGTATTTTGCTAGCAATGGAGACGCCACTAAGTTGCCAAGCTTAGATAAGTCAATTTGAACTTGAAAAGGGGAATCCCTCCCTCAACAAGGTTTTGGCCATAGCCATGGAAAGCTCAAGCTTTTCTCTCTTTCAAAATTCTGTATATTACGTTGGTTGTCCAAAAATACAAAGAAGAGTCATATAATAAGGGTTACAAAAGAGTAAAAAGGCTAAAATGACCCTAGAGCTAAAATTACCAAAAGCCCTAAGTCAAGCACCTCAACCACGACCATTAAGGTCCTTTTGCACCTAAATAAACTTAAAACAAAGATTAGAAGCTAATCTCACTTAAGCTAATTAAGGTGCTTACATGCTATAGTAAATTGACGTGCTTCCGGCTAAGTACAAATCTAAGCATAATTAAGCCTAATGGCATAGTCAACCATGCTAATTACATCATAAATAAAGTCAAAATGTCGAGCACAAATGACAAAAATGCCCCCATTTGGCCGAATTCAACATAGTCCCAAAATGGGTGAAATCGGGTCAAAAGGGTGCTGGTGCTGAAGCTGCTCTGCTATGCTTCAGTCTGAGCTGATCTGGGTCAAATGAAATAGCTTGGGGACCTCTCTGGTTATGCCCATATGTGTCTCTGGTGTGCACTTGACTTGGTTGCTGCAACTGGTCACATAGCTCTGAGCTAGTCCCGCAAAGGCCTCTCTGATCTTCTTTGCTCTTTGGCGTGTGATTGGACCTGTTGGCAACTGCATGGGTTCCTCCAAGTTGTTAGCTGCATCCTGTAATGTCTCTGGTGTGGTTGGACTCATGTCATTCCCTCCTTGTGTGAAAAGGATTCGACCTCGAATCTGAACCTGCATCAAAATGAGTTAAGTCAGAAACATTAAAAGTAGCAGATACGTTGTACTTACCTTGCAAATCCAGCTTATATGCATTGTCATTGATCTTTCCAAGACTTGAAAAGGTTCATCTCCTCTCGATTGTAGCTTGGATCTTTTCCTCTTGCATATAAAGCCACACCCAATTGCCGGGGTCAAACACAATGCGTTGGAAACCTATTATTCTCACCAACTCTGCCTTTCCCTTATCATTCATACTCCCAGCTTAATAAGAATCAAAGATAATAAATCCATAGGAGTTAAAGAATTAGAATCATAATCAATCTCATAAGGCAAGTAAAAACTAGAAGGATGAATGCATCTATTATATGCAAACTCTGGCCCCGCTATTGCGTCTGTGATCTTCTTAGCTCTTTTGGGTGTGATTGGGTCTGTTGGCAATTGCAAAGGCTCTAATGTTCCTTGATCATGTCATTCTCCCTCTCTTGAAATAGATTCGTCCTCGAATCCGAACCCGGATCATAGATAGTTATGACAAAATCAATTGGACGATGATATTGAAATATAAAAGAATCATACTTGACCACTTGTACCTGCGATGAAAAAGCATAAACAATAGAGAAAATGTTATGGAAAAACTTCACTACCACATCTACTTTCTTTTCACCAGCTCTCACAGCTTCATCATCACTCATGGCCACTATCTCAACCATACTTGCAAAGACCTCCTCACACACCTGCTCAGCTTCACTATGTTTTTCAACCTCAAAGCACACTACCTCACAAGTGTTTACTCCCTCAATGCTCACGGTCTCACAAGCATTTTCACTCACCATGTCACTTATAACACAATTCACAACATTCAAGGCCTCACAAGTGTTTTCATTCGCTATGCACTCAACATCACAAGTGCTTCTCACTTCATTACACACAACTTCAATAGCTTTTGGTTGTTGAGTACTCTCTTCATTCACTGCATATTTAGTTACCTTCCAAGTCTTTTTCCATTTCTCATAAGATCTTCTATAATCACTCATAATATCTTGGATATCACTTTTGAAAGTATCCAAAACCTCGATCTTATCATCAATAGTTAAACTTGGACCTGCCATCTCAACACTAAACAAACAGATTAGAAATAATAAAAAGCAAAACAAATATGTAAATCCTCACAATCTCACGTGCATACACTCGAATGATATCACTCCACTCGTGTTTGCACTCTATTGGCTTTTACCCGATACTGTGCTCACAATCACTGCCTTTTTACCACTCTTGAGTTCTTCCTCAATTCAATTACAAATCAACTCAATTCCCAGTATGGTCAACTAAGGTGTAGTCCACAAGCTAGCAGAAACACAATGTATATATAGAGCATGTGGAATAAAGCAAATAAGATAAGTAATCACGAAGACTCAATCGAAAGAAACCTATAGCTAGAGTGCTCAGAATAAGAAAGAATGACGAGTTAGCTAAATGCAATAAATAAGCAAGCAAGCAATCAACGTGTCACTGAAGTAATCTTGTGGTCACTCGCTATAGTGTTTGAGCTCACCTTTCTTTTCTTCTCACACACACTCACAAGTGTTTACACTCCAATGAAACACAATGAAGCACAAAGGATTTCAATTCGGCTATAACACAAATATAGTCTTTCAAGCTCAAACCAAAACAAACCAAATCAAATATCAATGTAACTCATGTAAAGCAATCCAATCAACTTGCAAATGGTCTAATCAAGCTAAGCACAATGCGACCACTCTTTCTTTTTCTCTCTTTTTTTTCTCTTTTTTTTTCAAAACAAGTAGGTGACTCAGCTGCTTACGTAAGTAGCTTACAAGTAGGTCAAGTAAGCATGTCAATTCGGCAATGGTAAGTTACAAACCAACTAAACACTTTTTCCAACTAACTTGGTGATGCAGCAGCAGCTGCCTCTTCAAGCACCTCTCAAATGCAATGATGGCTACTCAAATTTCCATGTCAAGCTCATGAGTGCTTCCATTTTCAATGTCATGCTAATGATTTCAACACAAATCCAATGTCAAGCTAATGATGGCTCACGCAAATCAGCAAGCACACTTGTTAATTCATGCTTCAACATAAGCACATCAAGCACTCACGGCAATATGTGTAACAAAGCAACAAGACTTGTCTCACAAAGTTAACACACAAGCATAAGTAAACTTCAAGAGTCTCACGGCCTCATCAATCCATAAGCATTTCATTTTGTTTCAACACTCATTCACTCAAATGCCTCACCACAACACTTAAAAACACTTGTTTTCCTCACACTTCACAAGATTGCAACAACTTCACAAAGATTGCAAACAAGCTAGTTCAAGCAAATGCTAGGAGTAATGAAGTGCAATCTGATTTTCTCAAAGTAGATATGAACAATACCTATGAAAACAAGCTAAGTGACATGCATATGGCAAGAACAAAGCAAGGGTGGTGATGGTTCTTCCTTGGCCGAATCTGACCTGATGCATTTTTTTTTTTTTTGATTTTTGAAACTAATAACTTAATAACAATGTTAAACACGTCCTAGTAACTTACAATTAACAACTAAACACTTGATTCAAGCAAAGAACACAAAAGCCCCAATTTTGACCTAAGTAGCCAAAGCTTAACTCAAAGAAATACTCATGATCAATCAAAAAACACTCAAGGCAGAATGTTATTCATGATATTTTGATCACAAATCAACAAGAATCAGCAAGAAACAACAAGATCCAACAATGGCCGAATCAAGGTGGAAGTAAAACCTTGATGCCGAAATTAAATCAACAAAGAACAAAGATGAATACAAGATTAAACAAAACAAAGGATAGGAAATCAGACCTCAGAACCCTAAGCTCATGATACCAAATGACAAGAACTCACTTGGTTGAAACCAAGCAAACCCCCAGCATCTTTCTCAAAACCCCAAGAACTTTGAATACTGATTTTGTAGGAACAAAACCCAACCAAGATCAGCCCCTAACCACCATGAAACTCACGTCCATGATAACCACAAGCATGAAATCAGATTGTATTTTGCTAGCAATGGAGACGCCACTAAGTTGCCAAGCTTAGATAAGTCAATTTGAACTTGAAAAGGGGAATCCCTCCCTCAACAAGGTTTTGGCCATAGCCATGGAAAGCTCAAGCTTTTCTCTCTTTCAAAATTCTGTATATTACGTTGGTTGTCCAAAAATACAAAGAAGAGTCATATAATAAGGGTTACAAAAGAGTAAAAAGGCTAAAATGACCCTAGAGCTAAAATTACCAAAAGCCCTAAGTCAAGCACCTCAACCACGACCATTAAGGTCATTTTGCACCTAAATAAACTTAAAACAAAGATTAGAAGCTAATCTCACTTAAGCTAATTAAGGTGCTTACATGCTATAGTAAATTGACGTGCTTCCGGCTAAGTACAAATCTAAGCATAATTAAGCCTAATGGCATAATCAACCATGCTAATTACATCATAAATAAAGTCAAAATGTCGAGCACAAATGCACAAAAATGCCCCCATTTGGCCGAATTCAACATAGTCCCAAAATGGGGTGAAATCGGGTCAAAAGGGTGCTGGTGCTGAAGCTGCTCTGCTATGCTTCAGTCTGAGCTGATCTGGGTCAAATGAAATAGCTTGGGGACCTCTCTGGTTATGTCCATATGTGTCTCTGGTGTGCACTTGACTTGGTTGCTGCAACTGGTCACATAGCTCTGAGCTAGTCCCGCAAAGGCCTCTCTGATCTTCTTTGCTATTTGGCGTGTGATTGGCCCTGTTGGCAACTGCATGGGTTCTTCCAAGTTGTTAGCTGCATCCTGTAATGTCTCTGGTGTGGTGGACTCATGTCATTCCCTCCTTGTTGAAAAGGATTCGACCTCGAATCTGAACCTGCATCAAAATGAGTTAAGTCAGAAACATTAAAAGTAGCAGAGACGTTGTACTTACCTTGCAAATCCAGCTTATATGCATTGTCATTGATCCTTTCCAAGACTTGAAAAGGTCATCTCCTCTCGATTGTAGCTTGGATCTTTTCCTCTTGCATATAAAGCCACCAATTGCCGGGGTCAAACACAATGCGTTGGAAACCTATTATTCTCACCAACTCTGCCTTTCCCTATCATTCATACTCCCAAGCTTAATAAGAATCAAAGATAATAAATCCATAGAGTTAAATTAGAATTAGAATCATAATCAATCTCATAAGGCAAGTACAAACTAGAAGGATGAATGCATCTATTATATGCAAACTCTGGCCCCGCTATTGCGTCTGTGATCTTCTTAGCTCTTTGGCGTGTGATTGGGTCTGTTGGCAATTGCAAAGGCTCTAATGTTCCTTGAATCATGTCAGCTTTCTTCTGGCTTCTGCTTGGTGGTTCTCCAAATCACGGAGTGACAAATCAATTTCCAAATCTGTAACATATTGCTTCAGAAAAGCTTCAGCCAGTTCCCTCCAATCTTCCTTAACATTTGTTTCCAGGCTATGATACCATACTACCGGCGCCCCCTCAAGTGACATTCCAAACATTTTATGCACTTGGCGTTGTGACAAGCCCACTGAACTCATAACTGAAACATATTGTCGAAGATGGACCCTCGGGTCCCCATTCCATTGAACTTGGCCATATCAGGCATCTTGAACTGAGCTGGCAGTTGTTCTTCAAAAGTCATTGCTTCATAATCTAACAACTATTCATGTTTACCCCTCATTTTATGGGTAATGTTTCTACCTGATCCCGAAGCTTCTGAAATTCTGCCTGAGACCCAATCATTCTTCCTGTCGCATATTCTACTATGTCATCATCAAAAGTGGGGATATCATCCCCCAACCCATTCGGAGGCTCCTCACGCCTCACATTCTCAGAATTTCCCCCCAGCACGAGGCACAGCCATATTAGCCACAGCAGCAGTCAAGGCTTGTAACTGTTCAGTAATTGGTGAGACTGTTCTCAAACTGATCCATACGGGATGTTTCACTCTCTGATTCGCTCATGTTGCTATCGGCCTTTTCACAAGTCTCTTCCCTTTTCCCTAACCAACGGATATCTATGATGGCTCTTAAGACACATGAGAGTTAACATGATGTGTGTATGCATGAGATGCATGAGATACGTGCGATGTGTGGAATATATAATTCTGCCCATTGTCATTTTAAAGCTTCACCATATATTGCAAGGTGCAAACTTGTCTCAGTTGAAAAGGCCCCCAACATGTTTACACTTTGCGATAACATGGCCAAACGACTTCAAATGATAAGGGGCCCAAACACAAGCATAAAGAAACAATTTCTACAGAGTGGCCCATCGGCATTTCAGAGACGTTTGGCCCAATCGTCATAAGATACGAACTCGTCCCAGTTTAAATGGCCCAACAAGTTCGCATTTCTGACAAGAAGTCCAACAGCATCCGAATGAGGATGATCCACAAATACAAGCATAAAGAGATAATTCAAGCATAAAACAATAATTTATACAGAGCGGCCCATCGCCATTTCAGAAGCTTTTGGCCCAATTGTCATAGGATACGAACTCGTCCCAGTGTAAATGGCCCAACAAGCTCGCATTTCTGACAAGAAGTCCAACTGCATCCAAATGAGGATGGTCCACAAGCACAAGGAAATTGCTATAGGTCATACAACTCCGGTCTTCGTGTGGGTTTGCGGGAGTATAGACAAAGACTCTCACTAGCGAAGGGTTGCCTACAACTAGGTCTCCCCACTCAAGGGTTCAAGCGACCAAGTGAGCGCACATTTTTTATACCTTACGGTACGTGCCAACGAGTTATGTGGTGACTCACTGTCAAATGGATTTCCCGTTGTAGATTCCCCAGAGGGAGGGCGTAGCGAAACTCTCTTTTTTTGATAAGTAAGTATTATAACCAAAAGAAAACTATACTAAGAGCAAATGGGCATACCCCAGGCAACTAGAGAGGACAAGCCCTCCTAGAAGAAAAGCCGAAAGGCTACAAGCAAAAGAACAATCAGAAGATGTCAACGGGCAAGTGCCAAGAAAAGTGAAGCCATTTATTGTCATAAGATGGTTTCACCTTACGTAAAAGGCTACGAAAAGGAATCAGACAGGTTCCGAACATCAAAGACAATATCATAAATGAGAGTAGAAACAGGCCGAAAAGGCATATCATGAGTGCGAGCATTCCTCTCCCTCCAAATATGGTAGACTGTCGCGGCAAAGGACAGACGCACCAGAAGGTGACATAGAGAGGCATCAGTGAACTGACATAACCACTCAATAGAATGACGCCAATCCCGGCGAGTCCAATCTATCCCACACATAGCCAGCACAGACGACCAGACCTTCGAAGAGAAGGTGCACTGGAAGAAAAGATGATCAGTGTTCTCACTTGAACAACCACAGAGAATACAACGCGAGCAAGTAGAGATACCAAACCTCATCAAACAATCCTGGGTACAAAGGCCTCCCTGAATAGACATCCAAAGTAAGAAGGAATGGCGGGGAATAGCCTTCCGGAACAAAACAACTCGAGACCAAAGCAGCAAATTTCCCATAGAACGCATGGCGTTCCAGGCACTACCCACAGAAAATCTCCCCTTTTATCATCCTCCCAAATCAGCACGTCCTCCCGCAAACTAGAAGGCGACGGAAGTTGGGACTGAGCCAAGTCAACAAGGGCAGCAGACCTAGATGGGGGCCAACGCCAAGTAGAATCAGAGATAATGGAAGCAACTGTGGCCATCCTATCCAAGCCAGAGTCATAAATCACTCTCTCACCCATCGTGTCCACAATCGGGCCCAGAGGATGCCAGTAATCAAACCACAATAAAGTTTTCTCACCATTCCCAATCCTTACTCTCATCCGCCACCGGGACCAAGAACGAAGCTCCAAGATCTTACGCCAACTCCAAGAGCAATCAGTAGGACATGGGACCTCCCAAAAACTTCTCCCCCTCAACAAATAAGAGTGGACCCAATTCGACCAAGATGAAACCTGGCCAGAACAAAGAAACCAAATGTGCTTAACAATAGCCGCTCTATTCCAAGTATCCAAACTCTTAATCCCCAGCCCCCCCTCCTTTAAAGGTAAACAAACTCTACTCCAAGCCACTCTCGCCCCATTAGAGGTAAGCGCACTACCCTTCCAAAGGAAAGAACGCAGAATCGTCTCCACCTTCCTAATAACAGACTTAGGAAGAATAAATAAGGAAGACCAATAAACTTGAATGGAGAACAAAACCAACTTAATAAGCTGAAGCCGACCCGCAAAAGAGAGAAACTTACTACTCCAACTCTTAGCACGCATAACAATACGATCCACAAGAGAAGCACAATCTGAGGCCCGAAGTTTAGTAGAGATCAATGGGACTCCTAAGTACTTCATTGGAAGAACCCCAACTTGGAACCCCAAAACAAGACGCAATTGGCCCTGAATGGTAGAAGAGATACCAGAAGAGAAGAAATGACTTTTAGCTGGATTCGGGATCAAACCTGATAAACCACTGAACTGCCCGAGACAATCCTTGATCAAGGAAACCGAGGAAGCATCTGCTTTACAAAAAATCATAAGGTCATCCGCAAAGCAGAGATGAGTAAGACGGTCCTTAGAACACCGCCAGTGGAACTTGAAACCCGGATTAAGAGCCATATTACGAAGAAGACCTGACATAACTTCCATAGCCATAACAAAGAGATAAGGAGACATAGGATCACCTTGTCGCAACCCACGACCCCCAGAGAAAAAACCATGCAACTCTCCATTAATAGACAAAGAAAACCTGGTAGTAGTCATACATTCCTGAATCCAACCCACCATCCTCTCAGGAATACCAAAAGTCCGCAACACCTCAACCAAGAAATCCCAACGAACAGAGTCATAAGCTTTCATCAAGTCAATCTTAAGATCACATCTCGGGGAACTACCAGTCCGGTGATAATTCCGAACCAATTCCTGACATAAAAGAATATTGTCTCTGATACGCCGTCCCGCAACAAAAGCAGATTGATTATGACTGATCACCGAAGGAAGGATAACCTTGATCCTATTCGCAATAAGCTTAGCAATACACTTGTAAATAGTATTGCAGCAAGAAATAGGCCTATAATCCTTAACCTGAGAAGGGTTAGGAATCTTAGGAATCAGAGCAATATAAGTAGCATTAACCTGCTTCAAGAGACGCCCAGAAGAAAAGAAAGAGTGAATAGCACAAAGAACATCATTCCCAACAATATTCCAAGACTTCTTGAAGAAACCCGAAGTAAACCCATCTGGGCCTGGAGCTTTATTATCCTTCAACGCGAAAAGGACAGCCTTAATCTCCTTGTCTGAAACCTCCCGGGAAAGAGTCTCACTCTGTTCGACAGTCACATGTCTAGAAATGGCAGATTGAATGGCCCCCCTATCAAAATCCTGCTGACCATGCTAGGGACCTAAAAGAGTCTCAAAAAAGGAAACAAACTCATCTCTAACCAATACATCTTCCTCCAAGCGGGTCCCATCCTCCTTAGTGATAGTAGTAATCTTGCTGCGACCGTGAAAACTCTTCATAGCAGTAAAGAAGAATTTAGTATTCTGATCCCCAAGGTTAAGCCACTGAACACGAGATTTCTGTCTATTGAAGCCTTCCTCAGCCCGGCTCAAGTCTCCATACCGTAACGAAAGGCTAGCTTCTTCTGCTAGCAGAGCAGGGTCACTAGGGTGGTCCTGTAAAGCACATTGCACTCTGTCCAACTCCTTCATAATCTCCAAGACTCGACACAGAATCTTAGAGAAATGCTCAACATTAAACTTCTTCAAGGCCACCTTAACACTCTTCAACTTACAACATAAACGGAACATATGAGTGCCATGAACATCAATATTCCACGCCCTAGCCACAACAGAGAGAAAATCAGGATGATCAGCCCAAAAATCAAAGAATTTAAAGGGGATTTTCCTCTTAGGGAGCTCTGCAAGCTTAACTACCATAGGAGAATGATCAGAAATCCGGGGGGGGAGAAAGCGGGCAGAAGAACCCGGGAAGAAACACTCCCAAGAAGAGTTAACAAGAACACGGTCCAGCTTACGCCAAATAGGAGACTGAATCTGCTTATTAAACCAAGTAAACTGACAACC
The DNA here is from genome assembly GCA_019454045.1 of Zanthoxylum bungeanum. Taxonomy (NCBI): domain Eukaryota; kingdom Viridiplantae; phylum Streptophyta; class Magnoliopsida; order Sapindales; family Rutaceae; genus Zanthoxylum; species Zanthoxylum bungeanum. The sequence goes on from SKCR01043579.1 coordinate 198,535, forward strand.
AGAGAACTGAAGGTCATCCAAACCAGCCTGACCCAAACAGCAGCCCAAATCATCTTTCCAAGCCGGCTAAGCCACAGACCCACCACAATGCTCAATCGGAGAACGGATGGCATTGAAGTCTCCCAAAACAAGCCATGGAGAATCATCAAAAACACTACCACTAGAAATCAGGTCAGCCCAAAGTTCCCGACGATTCTCGTAGTCACACTCACCATAAACCACCGAAACTACACAATTCCACCTCCCAGAGATATGAGACACGCTGCAATGAATAACTTGAACTGAAGAGTGAATAATGCTAACATCAATGTCACTAGGGTTCCAACAAACCCAGATACGACCCAACGGGCTAACATCAGAATTGCAAAAAAACTTCCATGAAGGATTAATCGCACGAGAGACATTCACAAAATTAACCTCCTTAACCTTGGTTTCAACTACACCACACAACGAGAGCTTCTCATCACAAAGAAACCTCCTAACTCAGCATGTTTTAATGGGTCATTGAGACCCCGAATATTCCAACAACCAAAAATCATTAAAACAGAGAAGAGTAGGTCCAAACCAACCAAATCAGCGCCGACGACCCCCCCTAGGGGACTGCCGTTTCTGACTCCTCTTACCACCAGAACCCTTTCTAGATTTATTACCATTAGCCAATTTCTTGAAATCCAGAGAGTCAATGGCCTTATTAGCCAAATTGTTAACCATGGGAGTAGGCGAATCAAAAGATACAGAGGGCGAGGACTCAGCTAACTCAGACTTAGGGGAGCGTAGCGAACTCTCTTAAAAACCCAAGCCTCTTAGGCTCTTATTGCTTGGTGACAGGAATAAACAACGAGTCATCATAATTAGTCCATCACGGTAGGCTACAAGTACATGATTATCTAGGTGCATTCGCAGCTTTTCCTTATAGAAAGGTAGTGAATGAGGGAAGACACCAAACCATTACCTAGCCTTAAAAGTGTCTTTGATTAAACCCTTTTCAACCCACGGTAAACACGGTTAATTATAGCATAAATCACAATCAATACAAGGTATTATTTCGGGGCCAATTCTCTGTCCCCAGTAGAGTCGCCAGACTGTAGGACACATATGTTGGACGACGCTTTCCTGGCCTCACGGCCTGGTTGGGAATACGGAGTAGCCCGCGGGGGACTAAATCGGAGAAATAACATGGAGTCGCCACCCGGTGTGAACCGGGAAAATGATTTAAGGCCGCACTCACCCTTCACAAGGGAAGACTTCAAACCATTGGGTTCGGAATGGCCCCTTATGCCACTTGTAATGAAATGATTTGTGCAATAATTTAATCGAACCTACGCAACATATTTCCAAGAGTATTCTATTTTTAAGTTCACATGCATGAAAGTAATCATCATAACGGCAAACATACGATATCACACAATAATCTCATGAACATGTTGAATCATTAAACGCGAAAGATAAATAACAATCTAAGCATAAACATAAAGAAACACCTATTGCGAAAGGAGATGACAAGATCATGCATAGAGGAATAACATACTAATGGCTAAATCATGCTTGAACACCATCTCATGAACACATCAAATAGATAAATGCGGGGATACAAATAGATGATAACAATGAAAGTAACAATAATGGAATGGTATGATTAATTACATGATACAAGAGAAACCACCCAAGAAGCAATTATGCATGAAATGTGATGAAAATGAATCAGTTCAGTGTATGCGCGTTCGTGTAGCATTTGAAAACGCGTTCAAACGGTAAACAGAAGGTTCGCGTTCGTGTAGCGTTTGATAACGCGTTTGAACGGGACAAGACCTGATGAAACAAAATACATGCGCGTTCGAGTAGCGTTCGTAAACGCGTTCGAATGGGAAACAGAAGGTTCATGTTCATATAGCGTTTGGTAACGCGTTCGAACGGGGCAAGACCTGATGAAACAAAATGCATGCGCGTTCGAGTAGCGTTTGTAAACGCGTTCGAACGGGAAACAGAAGGTTCGCGTTCATATAGCGTTCGAGAATGTGTTCGAACGAGACATGACCTGATGCATGATAGACGACGCAAACACATACACAAATGCACAATGTAGGAGCCCGTGTACCCGATTGAACTCATTCACATTCAATCGAGTATACCTCGTCCGGCGCGGGAAAACATCATGGTAAAGGTAGCCTTTAGGCATTTTCCCTCGAATAGAGGACCTTTAATCCACCCTAGTTAGCACATGCGCACTATAATGCAATACATGCGTAAATAGAGCAATGATATGCGAAAGGTCAATGACATAACAAAAGGCGCGGCAAAACATCGTGGTAAAGGTAGCCTTTTAGGCATTTCCCTCGAATATAGGACCTTTAATCCACCCTAGCTAGCCCATGCGCATTACATCATAATGCATAAAAATGAACAAGACAATAATATGGACTTCCGTATATCCGATTAAACGTATCTCACATTCAATCAAACACACTTCGTCCGGCGCGGTAAAGTATTGTCGTAAAGGTAGCCTTTTGGACTTTTCTCCCCTCAAATTGAGAACCTTTAGACTAACATACTAAGCCCATGCGCATTATATTATTATAATACACGATCGTCAGAAGGGTTAACGCTCTGCAACTCCTCCGGTACACTGGTTCACTGTTTCCTTTCGCTGTTTCGTTGTTTGGACCGCTGTCTTTACTCCGTTCCGCTGCTGTTTTTGCTGTAGTTTTCTGGACTATTTTTGCTGTAATCTTAAGTATTTTAAAGTGCAGTTTTTGTTCACTGTTTTTGGTGATTTAGGCTACTGTTTTAAGGTATTTGGGATGTTGTTTTTCGGTGGATGTAGAGGTTACTTTAAAGGTGATATGCGGCTGTTTTTGACTTGTTGATGTGCGGCTGAACTGGTTTTGATGGTGGTTTGGTTTGACGGCAATGTAAGAGATTTTTTGAATGCTTGGAGGTTTCTTGTGAATGTTATGTGTGAATGGACCAAGAGTTTTTTTTTGTTTGAATGAGCTAGGGGTTCTAAGGGTTGGATTTGGGTTTCTTTTATAGGCAAAGGGTAGGGTGAATCCATGTTTGAAAAGGAATAAGATTTGTGTATTAAAGAGATGCCATTTAATTAGTGTCACACAAGGAAAAAATATTTAATTGGGGACATGAATTGTTTAAATTAGGAATAGGTTTATTTGATTTGTTTATTTGTTTTATTTAATTTGGTATATGATTTGTTTTGTTTAGGTAAGTGGATTTGTTATTTTAGTATGTGATTATTTAGATTTTATTTGATTTATTTAATTTAGGAAGGATATTATTTTAATTTGTGACCTCAATATCTGATTCACTCATGTCTGTTCTCAGTATTTTGGTGAGTCTTCCCTTTTTTCTAACCCAACGGGAATCTATGATGGCTTTCAGAACACAAGGGTTAACATGATGTATGTATGCATGTAGTGCATGAGATGCATGTAACATATATAACATACTAAATCAACTAAAATTCTCAAACAAATCGGCCCGTTATCATTTTAGAATCTTTCGGGCTAATTGACATAGGAGTGAACCCATCCCAGTTTAAATGGCCCAATGAGTTCACATCTCATGACAAAGTGCCCGACTAAACCCAAATGGTAACGTTCCGAACACAATCACAAAGTGGCCCATCAATCACTTAGAAGCCTTTGGCCCAATAGTCATGAAATACATTCTTGTCCCAGTTTAAATGGCCCAACAAGCCCATATCCCATGATAAATGGTCCAAATGGATCCAAACAACGATTTTCCCAAACACAAGCATAGAAGAAAGATGATGCAAACATGACATAATAATTTCTACAATAATGGCCCATCAACATTTCAGAAGCTTTTGGCCTAATAGTCATAAGCTGTGAACTTGCCCCAGTTTAAATGGCCCAGCAAGCCCGCATTTCTGACAATAGTCCAACTGCATCCAAATGAGGATGGTCCACAAGCACATATCCAAGGAAATAATTGTTACTTTAGCCAACCCGGTCTATGGGTGGGTTAGCAAGAGTATAGACAAAGGCTCTCACCGGCGAAGGATGGCCCACGACTAGGTCTCCCCACTCAAGGGTTCGAGCAACCAAGTGAGCGCACCCTTTTTTATACACTAAGGTACGTGCCAATGAGCTATGGTGTGTGACGGACTGTCAAATGGATTTCCCGTTGTAGATCCCCCAGAGGGAAGGTGGAGCGAGGCTCACTTAAATACCCAAGCCTCTTAGGCTCTTATCGCTTGTTGTCAGGAATAAACAACGAGTCCTCCAAATTAGTCCATCACAATAGGCTACGAGTAGATGGCTATCTAGGTGCCTTCACAGCTTTTCCTTCTAGAAAGGTAGTGAATGAAAGAAGACACCAAACCATTACCTAGCCTAAAAATGCCTTTGATCATTTGATTAAACCCTCACTTTATCCACTATAGACACGGTCAGTTAAAACATAAATCCAAACATCACAAGACAATATTTCGGGGCCGGTTCTCTATCCCCAGTGGAGTCGCCAGACTGTGGGAACACAGAATCTGGGGAGACGCATGCTGTCCCGGGCTCGCGGCCCGGTCGGGAGTACGGAGTAGTCACGGGGGACTAAACTGGAGAATAATGGAGTCGCCACCCGGTGTGAACTGGGAAAATGAGATTTAAGGCCGCACTCACCCCTCGCAAGGGAAGACCTCAAACCGTTGGGTTCGGAATGGTCCCTTACTTATGCCATTTGTAATGAAAGGATTTACATAATAATTTAATCAGCTTAAGTAACACTTATTCCTAAGAATATCATGCTTCTATATTCATGGGTACAAAATAACACTTATACATACATTTCACATATATCTCATATCTAATAACACATGCCTGAAAATACCTCAAAGTAACAATGAACATACAACTTCATTCAGCATATCATATTCATGAATAACACAAGCATACATAATATCCGCACAAGCATACATGTGAGCACTTTTCCAAGTGATACGTGGAATTGTATCCCAAGTACAGACCGCATTACCGTCCATTCGGAATCGGCTACGGAATTTATGTCTGGGTTTCCATCTGATATATCACAAGAAATAATACTCCAAAGTCATCATGGCATAGGTATATGAATCGTAATGCGTTAAATCAAGACTAAGGCAATGACGCAACTAATGGAATAAACATGCTTTTCATTATTATGTGCACAAAGATAAGAATGACTATGTGTGGTTCCATAAGAAATCACCTAAGAAACAATTATACATGGCATGTGATGAATATGTCTCAGTTCAGTGTGTTCGCGTTCGTGTAGCATTCGTAAACGCGTTCGAACAGAAATGAAACAGAATGCTCGCGTTCGTGTGGCGTTTGTTAACGCGTTCGAACGGAAATGAAACAGAATGCTCACGTTCGTATGGCATTTGTTAACGCGTTCGAACGGAAATGAAACAGAATGCTCACATTCGTATGGCGTTCGTGAACGCGTTCGAACGGAAATGAGACCTGATGCATGATAAGGAAAAATGCATACGCGTTCGAGTTGCGTTCGTAGACGCGTTCGAACGGGGACAGACCTGATGCATGAAATGGGACGCAATAAATAAATGGCGAATAGTACGATACGAGGCGCGGCAAAGCATCGTGGTAAGGGCTTTAACCCTTCCCCATAGGGGATCTTTCATTCCACTTATTAAGCCCATGCGCTCGATCGCATCGTGCATACAAACATAAAGACAATTATATCAAAACCAAGTATGCCCGATTGAACACATCTTACATCCAATCCGAACACACATCAACCGGCGCGGCAAAGCATCGTGGTAAAGGGTTTTAACCCCTCCCCATAAGGGATCTTTCATTCCACTTACTAAGCCCATGCGCTCGATTGAATCATGCATAAATAAACAACATACAGAATTCAAGTGACGAAAAAAAACAAAAGCAACACAAAACAAAAGAGGGTGTCGTTTACTCAAGCGGTACGTGGAGTTGTGTCCGAGTACAGATCATATTACCGTCCATTCGGAATCGGCTATGAAATTTAAGTCCGGGTTTCCATCCGATATACCGCGAGAGTTGACACATCTCTCATTCATCCAATACCCACAACACACATCATACACAAACAAGATTCAACGAATAAATAAGTAAAATACGATCAAAATAAATAACAAAAATCACGTAAAGATGAGTGTGAAAAGTACCTCAGGTCTAACCTTTTAAGCCGTCTCTCGGACTCGCGTTTCACGAAGATCGGAAGGGGTAAAGCTCCGCAACTTTTCTGGTTCACTGGTTTGCCTTTTCCTTCACTGTTTTGCCACTCAAGCTACCGTTTCGAGTCCGTTTTGCTGCTGTTTCCTTGTGGTTTCGCTGGCCGTTTCCTCTCTGTGTTTTTTGCTTACTGTTTTTGGGTGTCTTCTTCCTGTAATTTTCCTGTGTGTTGTGTATGAGCTAGCTAGCTAGGGTTGAGAAGGTTGGTGAATGGTTCTTTTTATAGGCAAAGGGTTAGGTTTGACAAGGAAAGGGATTTGATTTGGTGTTTGATAAGGGAAGTCAAAGATTGAGGGGGGACAAATCTTGGCTAGATAGGGAAGGTTGAATATTTAGTTTATGTTGATTAGGCATACAATATTTTAAGTTTGGGAATAATATATTGGTTGATTGATTTTAACTTGGTATGATTATATTTGATTGGTTTAGATTAGGTATGATTATATTTTATGTTTGGTATGTGATTTTTAGATTTGTTTTGATTTCACCATGTGTTAATATGTGTTTTAAGTGGGCTGACCTGATTGCTAGTGGTAGTACTTTTGATGATTCCCCGAGGCTTGTTTTGGGTGATTTCAATGCCATCCGGTCTCCGATTGAGCATTGTGGTGGTTCTGTGGCTTGGCCAGCTTGGAAAGATGATTTGGGTTGTTGTTTGGGTCAGGCTGGGTTGGATGATCTTCAGTTCTCTGGTTGTAAGTTTACTTGGTTTAATAAGCAGATTCAGTCTCCTATTTGGCGTAAGTTAGACCGTGTTCTTGTCAACTCTTCTTGGGAGTGTCTTTCCCGGGCTCTTCTGCCCGTTTTCTTCCTTCCCGTATTTCTGATCACTCTCCTATGGTTGTTAAGCTTGCAGAGCTCCCTAAGAGGATTATCCCCTTTAAGTTCTTTCAGTTTTGGGTGGATCATCCTGATTTTCTCTCTGTTGTGGATAGGGCATGGGATATTGATGTTCATGGTACTCTGATGTTCCGTTTATGTTGTAAGCTGAAGAATGTTAAGTTGGCTTTGAAAAAATTTAATGTTGAGCATTTCTCTAAGATTTCGTGGCGAGTCTTGGAGATTAGGAATGATCTGGACAGAGTGCAGTGTGCTTTACAGGACCACCCTAGTGACCCTGCTCTGCTAGCTGAAGAAGCTCGTCTTTCGTTAAGTTATGGTGTTTTGAGTCGTGCTGAAGAAGGCTTCAATAGACAGAAATCTCGAGTCCAGTGGCTTAACCTTGGGGATCAGAATACTAAATTCTTTTTTACGGCTATGAAGAGTTTTCACGGTCGTAGTAAGATTACTTCTATTAATAAGGAGGATGGGACCCATGTGGAGGAAGATGTCTGGTTAGAGATGAGATTGTTTATTTTTTTGAGACCCTTTTTGGTCCTCAGCATGGTCAGCAGGATTTCGATAGGGCGGTCCTTCGTTCTGCTATTACTAGACATGTGACTGCTGAGCAGAGTGTGGCTCTTTCTCAGGAGGTTTCAGATGAGGAGATTAAGGCTGTCTTGTTCGGGTTAAAGGACAATAAAGCTCCAGGTCCATATGGGTTTAATTCGGGCTTCTTTAAGCAGTGTTGGAATATTGTGGGGAATGATGTCCTATGTGCTATTCACTCATTCTTTTCTTCTGGGCGTCTTTTGAGGCAGGTTAATGCTACATCCATTGCTCTTATTCCTAAGATTCCTAATCCTTCACAGGTTAAGGATTTTAGGCCTATTTCTTGTTGTAATATTATTTACAAGTGCATTTCTAAGCTGATTGCGAATAGAATCAAGATTATCCTCCCTTCAGTAATCAGTCATAATCAATCTGCTTTTATCACGGGAAGGCGCATTAGCGACAATATTCTTTTGTGTCAGGAATTGGTTCGGAATTATCACCGGAATGGCAGTTCTCCGAGATGTGCTCTTAAGATTGACTTGATGAAAGCTTATGACATTGTTCGTTGGGATTTCCTGGTTGAGGTTCTGCGGACAGTTGGTATTCCAGAGAGGATGGTGGGTTGGATTCAGGAGTGTATGACTACTACTAGATTCTCTGTCTCTATTAATGGTGAGCTGCATGGTTTCTTCTCTGGGGTCGGGGATTACGACAAGGTGATCCCATGTCTCCTTATCTATTTGTTTTGGCTATGGAAGTGTTGTCAGGTCTTCTTCGTAATATGGCTACTAATCCGGGTTTCCAGTTCCACTGGCAGTGTTCTAAGGACCGTCTTACTCATCTATGCTTTGCGGATGACCTTATGATTTTCTGTAAAGCTGAAGCATCCTCTGTCTCTTTGATCAAGGAATGCCTTGGGCAGTTCAGTGGTTTATCAGGTATAACCCCGAACCCAGCTAAAAGTCAATTCTTCTCTTCTGGTATCTCTCATACCCTTCTAGGCCACTTGTGTCACATTTTGGGTTTCCAAGTTGGGAATCTTCCAGTGAGGTATCTGGGAGTCCCTTGATCTCTCCTAGATTCAGGGCCTCTGATTGTGCTTCTCTTGTGGATCGTATTATTCTGCGTGCCAAGAGTTGGAGTAGTAAGTTTCTCTCTTATGCAGGTCGGCTTCAGCTTATTAAGTCAGTTTTGTTCTCCATTCAAGTTTATTGGTCTTCTTTATTTATTCTTCCTAAGTCTGTTGTGAGGAAGGTGGAGACGATTCTACGCTCTTTCCTTTGGAAGGGTAGTGCGCTTACCTCTTCTGGGGCGAGAGTGGCTTGGAGCAAAGTTTGTTTACCTCTTCAGGAGGGGGGGCTGGGGATAAAGAGTTTGGATTCTTGGAATAGAGCGGCTATTGTTAAACATATTTGGTTTCTTTTGTTCTGGCCAGGTTTCCTCATGGTCGAGTTGGGTTCACTCTTATTTGTTGCGGGGGAGAAGTTTTTGGGAGGTCCATTGTCCTTCAGATTGCTCTTGGAGTTGGCGTAAGATCTTGGAGCTTCGTTCTTGGTCACGTCGGCGGATGAGAGTGAGGATTGGGAATGGTGAGAAGACGTTATTATGGTTTGATTATTGGCATCCTGTTGGCCCGATTGTGGACACGTTGGGCGAGAGAGTGATTTATGATTCTGGCTTGGATAGAATGGCTACAGTTACATCCATTATCTCCGATTCTGCTTGGCAATGGCCCCCATCTAGATCTGCTGCTCTTATTGATTTGGCTCAGTCTCATCTTCAGTCTCCTTCTAGTTTGAGGGAGGATGTGCTGGTTTGGGAGGAGGATACAAACGGAAGATTCTCTGTGGATAGTGCGGAATGCTATGAGGTCAAGGAGACCCCAGTTGCATTGGTCTCGAGTTGTTTGGTTCCGGAAGGCAATTCCCCGTCATTCATTTCTTCTTTGGATGTCTATTCAGGGTGGCCTTTGTACTCAGGACAGTCTGATGAGATTTGGCATCTCTGCTTGCTTGCGGTGTATTCTCTGTGGTTGTTCGAGTGAGGACATTGATCATCTTTTCTTCCAGTGCCTCTATTCTTCAAGGGTCTGGTCGTCTGTGCTGGCCATGTGTGGGTTAGATTGGAGTCGCCGAGATTGGTGTCAGACTGTTGTGTGGATTTGTCAGTTCTCTGGAGCCTCTTTATGTCATCTTCTGGTTCGTCTGTCTTTGCAGCGTCAGTCTACCATATTTGGAGGGAGAGGAATGCTCGCACTCATGATATGCCTCTTCGGCCTGTTTCTGCTCTTCTTTATGATATTGCTTTTGATGTTCGGAATCGTGTTAGCTCCTTACGAAAGGTGAATCCATCTTATGACAATAAATGGCTTCACCTTTCGTGGCACCTACCCGATGACATCTTTTGTTGATTCTTTTGTAGCCTTTTGGCTTTGTAGCCTTTTGGCTTTTTCTAGGAGGGCCTGTCCTCTCTAGTGCCTGGGGTATGCCCCTTTGCTCTTTGTATAGTTCTTTTTGGTTATAATACTTACCTTATCCAAAAAAAAAGGCCAAGGCTTGGGCGAATTGGGCTTGATGCGAGGCTAGCAGCAAAACCAGAATTACCGACAGACAACCGTTCGAAACGCCTCCTCGAACGCGGCACGAACGCCTGCAATCTGTTTACCGTTCGAACGCATACACGAACGCAGCACGAACGAAAACAGTGAACCTTGTTTATTCTGAATTTCCCCTTCCGATGTCCGTTTTCCGTGACCTCCGTGACTTAAAAGGTAGTGTCTCCAAAATGAGACTCATCATAGGGACTTATGTGTAAAAATGCAGTGCCTACACTATACCTAGTGAACCATGGGTAGATGTATCGATGGACTTTATCTTGGGTTTACCTAGGACTAAGAAGGGTAGAGAATTCCATCTTTGTAGTGGTTGATAGGTTCAGTAAGATGGCACACTTTATAGCATGTCATAAAACTGATGATGCCACTAACATTGCTGACTTGTTCTTTAGAGAAGTAGTACGACTCCATGGGATTCCACGAAGTATAGTTTCAGATCGTGATGTCAAATTCCTTAATCACTTTTGGAAAGTTTTATGGGGTAAGTTGGGAACTAAACTTTTGTATACTACTACTTGCCACCCCCAAACTGATGGTCAGACCGAGGTTGTTAATAGGACTTTGACTCAGTTATTGCGTACTATTATCAATAAGAACTTAAAAACCTGGGAGGATTGTTTACCTTTTTTTGAATTTGCATATAATCGTAGTATTCATTCCTCTACATCTTACTCATCATTTGAAATTGTTTATGGTTTTCAGCCACTAACTCCATTAGATTTGTTACATTTGCCTGTTGATGAGCATGCAGGGCTAGATGGAAGAAGAGGAAAGCCGATTTGGTGAAGCATATACATGAGAAAGCAAGAGAGCAAATACAACGAAAGAATGAGCAATATGCTTCTCATGCTAATAAGGGAAGAAAGCGTGTGGTATTTCAGCCCGGAGATTGGGTTTGGGTACACATGCGCAAGGAGAGATTTTCTGAACAACGTAAATCTAAGCTACAATCGAGAGGGGAGGGGATGGTCCATTTCAAGTCTTGGAACGGATTAATGACAATGCATACAAGCTGGATTTACAAGGTAAGTATAATGTGTCTGCTACATTTAATGTTTTGACTTAATCCTTTTGATGCAGGTACAGATTCGAGGTCGAATCCTTTTAAGAGGGAGAGGAGATGATCCAGGAGAAAGAGAAACAAAGCAAAAGACCCATTACAAGTACCAGAAGGGCCAATTACAAGGCAGATGACCAAAAGACTCAGAGAACAGAGGCAGCAATGGCGGGATTAGTTCAGAGTTTTTATGGCCGATTGCAACAAACAAATAGAGACGCATGTGGGCTTCAATAGAGAGGGCCCAAAGCCACTTCACTTGGCCCAAATCAGCTTCAAAGGCCTTTGAAGACTTTGGTATTTTTGTAATTTAGCTTTAGGGGCATTGTTGTCTTTATGCCTTTAGGGTTTCTCTTTGTAACACTATTTAAGCTTTCTTTCTTTTTCATTTGAAAAAGAATCAACAAAATTTATAAAAAAAACTCAAAAGCTTAAAGCTTGGCTATGGCCGAATTCTTGTAAGGGAGGGATTCTCATTTTCAAGTTTGAATCGACTTATCTAAGTTTTGGCAAACTTAGTGGCGTCTCCATTGCTAGCAAAACACTACAAGGATTCATCTTAAAGGTTCTCAAGGGCAAGTTCTTTGTGGGTCTTCTTTGTGGCCTTGGAAGGGTTTTGTTTCTACAAAATCAAATTTGCGGTTCTTGGGGTTTTGTCCGTTACTTAGGGTTTGCTTGGATTTCGAATCCAAGTGGGTTTCTTGTCAGACCCCCTGTTAGGTACAGGACGACATAAGTGTAGTTGAAAAGAGAGTAATATTTTTGTCCTAAAGTTATATCAGACTTTACACTTTTTTTTAGCAATGAAATATTTTTTCTGAATTTTTTTCGTAAAATAAAATAAAGCAACATATACAATCCATGTAGCGAGCTTTGGGCCAGTGACTACCAAACCAGTTTGGCTTTAGGGCACTAGGTGTTAAGACACCTCTACATACTTAATTACTCGGATTTCATATGTCTATTTTTATTTTACGATAGAAGAGAACTGGGGGTAGTATGAGGGCTTATACTTCATCTTCCAGCTACACACCGAATTTCCGGTATTTGCTTTGGTTCATTGCTTGAAGAAGAGAGAAACTGTTGTTAAAAGTGTAGGTTTTATCGGAGAATGACTTTTTTTTTTAAATTTAATTTAATTCTTTAATTTAAATAAATAATTTTCACGATTTTCTTGTTTTAATTTTTAAATGCCAATAATACCTTCATTCCTTTAAATAAATTATTTTATTTAATTATTTTATTTTCATATTTTACTTTTTTATTTAATTTTTTAATTTTTTATTTTAATTTTAACTTAAAATATATTTTTAAAGAAAAGTGCATGTCATAATAATACAAAAAAATACACATAAAAATATAAAACATAGGTTCTAATTTATGTTGCCTCCAAAATCTCCTTATGACGCACTTGATGATATACCCAATACTTTGTACTACAACTGATTACGTATTGATGATATACCCAATACCTTGTACTACAACTGATTACGTATCTTATAACGAGTGGTCCATCTTTTAGCTTTGTGAGATGTATGTTCTCACCAACACATTGGGATGAGTGGTACATGGTAATGATAGTGTAAGAAAACTTGCACGAAATGTCTGCCACATGGGCAATAGGTATTTCTTGACACTATTGGTCTGGAACTGGAAGAGACCTTAATGGAAAGTGAGTATAACTTGCATGAATGAAGTGTCTCATTTTAGCGCACTTGGTGATATACACAATACTTCTTACTACAATTGATTACGTATCCTATAACAAGTGGCTCATCTTTTAGCTTCGTACGATGAATGTTCCCACCACCACGTTGGGATGGGTGGTACATGGTTATGATAGTGTAAGAAAACTTGCATGAAGTGTCTGCCAACATGGGCAATAGGTATTTCTTGACGTTCTTGGTTTGGAACTAGAAGGGATCTTAATGGTAAGTGAGTATAACAACTCCAAACATTCTCACTAATTTATGCGGTACAAGGTTTTATCTTGATGCGATGACAATTCCCAAAGTCATAGAATCCATCTAATGTACCTCTGGTGCTGGCGACTTGAAGTAATGCAGTAAGTATAATAGATGGTATGGCTATGCCAAGTCGTTTAATGAATAAAGTCGACCATATAAATCGTTATTTTATTGAATCTCTTCAATAAGGTCGTATCGTACTTGACCTCAACCTTATTCATCATACTCGATTAGTGCGGCTATTGCCCTGAATCCACAATGATCGTCAGGTTGAACATCAATAGTGGGAAATATAACATTGATAAGCCACATGTAATTTCTTAATATAGGTATCACAAATGTGTGGAACTGGAGAGTATAATAGGTCGATTGAGTATTTCGAACCCCCAATCCCCTCTCATGTCTCCCTCGAGACGTTGCAGTCAGTTGAGTGGTCATAGATCTTGAAATAGATGCATCTCCATAAGGTATGTGGCATTTGCTTGCTCATTTATACATGTAGGTCGACCTCTATGTTCTGTGTTGTACGAAAGTACTCGAACTGTACTTGAGATGGATCCGCCATATCAAGAAACATGTATATCATATGCTCCGCGCATATGTGGATCTATCCCATCTAATATCTCAATAACATGAGATGTTCTGTTGGGTTGGCTTCATCGTCATTGAACCCATTATCTACGTGCATAAACAACCTCCTCCAATGAGCGTCAATACTATGAGCTGGAATTGGAATAGAAAGGTAAAGGTAATGTGCAAGTTCGTGCTCGTATGAAAGTCCGTATACTATTTTAATTAACCGCTTGCACATACTGGCTAGTTAGTGAGATGATTATGTAGGAAACTTCTTTTCCTTAGCGCAGCAGAAGTTGTTATTGTGGGCACCGGCTCCAGTATGGACCTTTAAAATTTTTTTTGCCTTCTCCCTTGTTGAATCTGAACTCCAACAACTACTTGATGAATTTCCTTTGATGTCCAACGCTTGGATCAACAACCCGATCTTGCTCAAGTATATTTTTCTCTCCTAATTATTAAGAAAAAATTCTTGATTTTCAAACTCTCTCACAACTTTTGTATTTGTTTGAATTTTCTCTCTAACTCTCTTTTGTGTAATTTTGTTTTTGCTTAATTCACTCAACTAACATTGAGTAGAGAGTGTAGAGAATTTATTCTTACCAACTTCAACCATCAACATCCACTCATCCTATCAAATTGTAAATGGCCAACACACTTGAGTGGAGTGTCAACCAAATCCATTAGATAATGGAACAAGTTAGGTAATTAGGTCAAACTAAATAACTAAAACTTGGTGGATGATTTGGAAAACCACAATGGCTTGTCTTGATAATGCATTTAGCAATTATCAAATAAAGATGTCATAATTATCTCATAACCAAATCTATTAGATAATGGAACACAAGTTAGGTAATTAGGTCAAAACTAATTAACTAAAACTTGGTGGATGATTTGGCAAACCACAATGGCTTGTCTTGATAATGCATTTACCATTATCAAATAAGGATATCATAATTATCTCATAATTATAGATTATCATTGATGATGTAATAATTATATCATAATTATTAATGATGTAACAATTATCTTAGAATTATTATTTGATTATCTCATAATTAAAAATATTAGAAAACATAATATTAAACTAATTTAATATTATTTTCATTTGTGACAAATTATATTATTAATCTTATTAATAATATATAAATATTGTGTTAGCATATTATTAGACAATCTAATTATATTAGGTTTGCTACAGTTAATCGAGCTAGCACGGGGACCAAATGGACCTACAGTTCCGAGTTCCAATAATTCTGAAATATTAATTAAGCTCTTTAATCAGATATTACGAATTATTAACTCTGCATTATTCCACTAAAAACTCGAAGTTGAACTCCCGTTACCGTAGATGGAAAATAAGCCGAACAACTTCGATGTCCATCAATATATTCACTACATATGGATAGCCCTTCACGAATATCTCATAAATAGAGCTAGGTCATAAGTATGTTAAACCCCTCTAAATATTTTGTCTCTTAAGCACCATTGATTCTATAATGAATAATTAATCCATAACAATTATAAATATAAAACTTGCTATTCGTAATAGAAAAGTTGAGCGCTCAAATTGTTCAAGTCCCAAATCAATTCTTAAAAGAGATATTCTCTTGCTTCTATTAAGAATGAGTGAATTCCATATATATGTAAAATGTTCCCAGCTACACACCAACCCATATCCCCAAAATACGTAGTTATTAGCCGGGAATGCTACACTAACCTCACCATAGTAAATCAAAGGATATAGCCTGGCATGCATGAGTTCGTAGTACACTCAGGATTAAGATCGAATCCATATATGACCATCTATTAGATAAAATGAATTTCTTTGGTTAACGCATATTAAAAGATATTCATTTTATCTTAGTCCAGTCCTAAATGATCTTATCATACAAGGTGCCTTCATTCCCATGTCACTACATGAACGATCCCGGATCAAGGTCATCATACACGTATAGAATAGACCGCAACTATAGATAAACCACAATTAAAGTACCCTCTTTGTTTGCTCTTTATAGACTATTTAGATTACTACTTCAGACTTAAATCCTCTTGTGCATCAAACATACATTAAGTCTGAAGGTACAAGAGTAATCAAGGTAAACGAGACAATTAGACAATATGCGATTTAAATCAAACAACTTTGATAAATGAACAATGCATTTATTATTATTACAATAATCAATTCCGTTTACAATACATGAAGCTCTAGGGCATATATCCCAACAGATTCGTCAACGTATTTCAGTTGAGCATAAATTAACTTCATTACCTCTAATGAAATCTTACATCTTACTTGATTAAAAATATCTTCATGTAAATGTCTATAACGTTGAATGTTGAGAGAGATTTCTCGAATGACTTCTAAATATTCTCAAACTGAATTCTTAACCTCTTGTGTATTTTTAAAAGATGTTTGTAGGGATGACATAGTATCTCCCAAATATAATTCCAGCCTCCCATGTGCAGACTCCTCCCTGTAATCGAAAAAATGTATTTTGTTTTAATAGGAAAGTTTATATATATATATATATATATATATATATTATATATATATATATATATTATATATATATATATATATATATATATATATATATATATATATATATATATATAAAGTAAAGTAGTAGTACAATAATGAACATAATTGAAATAGTTAAGCTATAAAGTGATTATATATTTGACTTGAATTGCTCCCGATGTGTATACATGTATCAATCTATGCTGAAACAAACTGGTCTTATAAGGGTGTAACCATATCTCCCAAAGGTAATTTAAAACACCATTGAATCATTTAAATTCCTCGCGCATGACTTCCCATTTCTGATGCCCTTGCATCAATTTCAACACAAACACGAGCATAACTAAGTCTTTTATGAGAGAAAATAATATGGTCAGTATGAAGAGGGCAACCAACCACACTTGCAATAAAACTCAACCACTTAGAAGTCCAATACTCAAAAGGAACATTATATAAAAGAATCCATTAGGAACCCTATAAACATCTTCCTTGACAAGTGGTAGACTAGATTGCCAATGTTTGAGAACGAGGGGCCGATTAGCCATATGCCACGGAGCATGCTCTATTACCACACAAGCATCTTGAAAATTAGCAAACTTGAAAAAAAAACCATTATCTGAAGACAACACCTCACGTAAGCCATATCTATCCCAAATCTTGTGAGCAATGGAGTCAACAACTTTAAACGGGAGTTTCTTACCAACAAAGTAACCCGCCAAAGTATTATTCCACACCGCATTTCCTTCCCCACAACTTTTTTTTTAGATAAGGTAAGTATTATAACCAAAGAAAGCTATACAAGAGCAAAGGGGCATACCCCAGGCACTAGAGATGACAGGCCCTCCTAGAAAAAAGCCAAAAGGCTACAAAGCCAAAAGGCTACAAAAGAATCAACAAAATATGTCATCGGGTAAGTGCCACGAAAGGTGAAGCCATTTATTGTCATAAGATGGATTCACCTTTCGTAAGGAGCTAACACGATTCCAAACATCAAAAACAATATCATAAAGAAGAGCAGAAACAGGCCGAAGAGGCATATCATGAGTGCGAGCGTTCCTCTCCCTCCAAATATGGTAGACTGACGCTGCAAAAGACAGACGAACCAGAAGATGACATAAAGAGGCTTCGGAGAACTGACATACCCACTCAACAGTCTGACACCAATCTCGGCGACTCCAATCTAACCCACACATGGCCAGCACAGACGACCAGACCCTTGAAGAATAGAGGCACTGGAAGAAAAGATGATCAATGTCCTCACTCGAACAACCACAAAGAATACACCGCGAGCAAGCAGAGATGCCAAATCTCATCAGACTGTCCTGAGTACAAAGGACACCCTGAATAGACATCTAAAGAAGAAATGAATGACGGGGAATTGCCTTCCGGAACCAAACAACTCGAGACCAATGCATCTGGGGTCTCCTTGACCTCATAGCATTCCAGGCACTATCCACAGAGAATCTTCCGTTTGTATCCTCCTCCCAAACCAGCACATCCTCCCTCAAACTAGAAGGAGACGGAAGATGAGACTGAGCCAAATCAATAAGAGCAGCAGATCTAGAAGGGGGCCATTGCCAAGCAGAATCGGAGATAATGGATGCAACTGTAGCCATTCTATCCAAGCCAGAATCATAAATCACTCTCTCGCCCAACGTGTCCACAATCGGTAAGACTAGTGCATTGTCTATATATGTAATTGACATATGGTTTGTCTCAACAGACTATGAATTTAGCGGAAGTTCGTATAGAGATGCAGATATTCATTAGTGGAATGAATATCGAACAAACTCATTAAAGATGACTAATAGATATTCCATAAAACTGTCAATAGTTGTCTTTTCGAGTTGAGTAGTTATTGTGGTCCTTTGACTTGAGACACCACATTAGTCTTGTGAGTGATCCTCTGTGTCTGATACCATGCATGTCAGAGACCTTCTATGGTCTGACATCTGGATAACTGTTAGGTATGGACCGATGCTCACGAAGATCGGTGTGCGTTAATATGAGGATTCGTCAGTCCATATGGTTGGATTATGTTTTTAGAAATTTTTCAGAGTATATTCCGGAAATCTTTTGGCCGAAAGTTCGTTGAAGAAATTGTTTCTTTAACATTATAAATAATATTGAAAAAGAGTTTTGCATATTTTATTTATTAATGGAATATAATTATGAAAATTTATTTTATATTGAGTAGATAAAGTTTTGACAGTAAAACTATAACCTTACTCAATTGGAGACGGTAATGACGAAGGGATTATACATTAACGTTTTAACCTCGACTTGTATGGTTCGACGTGTCGTGTTGTTTTTAGTCATGATTTGTAGGTGAGCAGACCTTCATGAATATATGTACGAATATATTAGATATATATGTATATATATAAATAACAACCGAACCTAGAGAGTTCCATTATATTAAGTTTACTTTGAGCACTAGGGCGACTTTTCGTCAAATGTTGACAATGTATTTTTTGGGTTTTAAGGATTAAATTGTTTGATCTGATAATTCATGAGATGAATTGAATTAATTAATTTTATATCAAGAGTTGATATAAGTTTATTGTATAATAAATGTAAATTTGATTTACATTAAATTAGTAAATTAATTTAATTGTTAAATTAATGTACAAAATTAATTACTTGGTTTATACAAATAAAGGTTTTAATTAATTAAAGTAACTTTAGTTAATGCAATTGAATATTTTTTGGTTAAAGTAACTAAATCATTTGATTGTGACTAAGTTGGTGAGATTTTTAACTTTGGTTAAGTTAGATTTTTTGAAACATGTGGTGTGGAGTAGTTCTGCTTTCATGGTCACTGGTGCTTCGTCTTCTGGATCTTCTCAGGCTTCTCAAAAGCCGGCTGGGAAGAAACAGAAAAAGAAAAAGAAAGTCAAAGGTAAAGGTCCAAAGGTTGCTTCCGTAGGGGTTTCTAAGCCAAAGGTGAAGACAGATGTTGCAAAAGGAAAATGTTTATACTGCGACATGCTTGGACACTGGAAACGCAACTGTCCGAAATATTTAGCTTCTTTGAAGAAAGCTCCCTCAGGTATTAGCTTTCATGTTATTGACATTACACTTGCTTTTGATTTTAGTTCGACTTGGGTGTTAGACACTGAATGTCCTTCTCATATCTGCAATTCGTTGCAGGATCTGAGGGAAACTAGAAGATTGAAGCCGTGAGAGATCCATCTGCGAGTAGGGAATGAAGATTCTCTACAAGTTGAAGCAGTAGGAATTTTGTTTTTGAAACTCTCTGATGAATGTAATATTAAACTTAATAACTGTTATTTTGTGTCGACTATGATACGACAAATCATCTCACTTCCTGTACTTGACAGCGAAGGATTTCATGTAAATATTAAAGATGGTCTTTATGGCCGATTGCAACAAACAAATAGAGACGCATGTGGGCTTCAATAGAGAGGGCCCAAAGCCACTTCACTTGGCCCAATTCAGCTTCAAAGGCCTTTGAAGACTTGAAGACTTTGGTATTTTTGTAATTTAGCCTTTAGGGGCATTGTTGTCTTTATGCCTTTAGGGTTTCTCTTTGTAACACTATTTAAGCTTTCTTTCTTTTTCATTTGAAAAAGAATCAACGAAATTTATAAAAAAACTCAAAAGCTTAAAGCTTTGGCTATGGCTGAATTCTTGTAAGGGAGGGATTCCCATTTTCAAGTTTGAATCGACTTATCTAAGTTTTGGCAAATTTAGTGGCATCTCAATTGCTAGCAAAACACTACAAGGATTCATCTTAAAGGTTCTCAAGGGCAAGTTCTTTGTGGGTCTTCTTTGTGGCCTTGGAAGGGTTTTGTTTCTACAAAATCAAATTCGCGGTTCTTGGGGTTCTGTCCGTTGCTTGGGGTTTGCTTGGATTTCGAATCTAAGTGGGTTTCTTGTCATTTGGTATCTAGAGCTCAGGGTTCCAAGGTCTGATTTTTCCTATCTTTTCTTTTGTTTGATTCTATTTTTATTTTCGTTCTTGTTATTTTCGTTTCAGTTCTTGTTGGATCTTGTTTCTGTTTTCTTTTTGTTTATTTCTGGATCTGATTTTGTTGTGTTTTGCATATCATTTCATCTTCTATCATTTTCCAGTTCTGGGTTTTTGTTCTGTTCTTCATATTAGTTCATCATATACTTTCTGTTATTTAACATATGTTGAAGAAATAAGCATGTTCTTTGGCGGCTGTGTGTTGTTTCTAAAACCCTAGTGAAGTTTGAAATCTGACTCTGAATTCAGACCCTAAAACTTACCCTTTGAATTCAGACCCTGAAATCAAACTCTGAAATCAGACTCTAAAAACTTAGCCTTTGAAATCAGACTCTGAAATCAGACCCTGAAACTTAGTCTCTGAAATCAGACCCTGAAGATTAGCCTCTGAAAATCAGACTCTGAAATCAGACCCTGAAAAATAACCTCTGAAATCAGACCCTGACTAGTAGCCTCTGAAATCAGACCCTGAAAAGTAACCTCTGAAATCAGACCCTGACTAGTAGCCTCTGAGATCAGACCCTGAAAAGTAACCTCTGAAATCAGACACTGACCAGTAGCCTATGAAATCAGACCCTGACCAAAAGCCTATGAATTCAGACCCTGAAAATCAGCCTCTGAAAATCAGAACATAAATCAGCCTCTAAAATCAGAATCTTAATCAGCTACTGAAATCATAACCTTAATAGCTTCTAAAGTTATCAAAAAAAGGGACTTGAGTGATAGTGATCACTTGAGCAAAAAAAAAAGTGAAATTTTTTGGTTGAATTTAGTTTGTTCCATATTATCATTTAGGTGCCCGTGGAGGGTATCCCATCAAAATTTCTATAGCTGTGCCAAATTTTCTCCTGAAATTGCATACGACCGTGAATTTGCATGCTTATTTTTTTTTCCATTGTGCTAATTGTTCACTTCTTTATTCCAAATACTCTAGTTTAAGTATTATTGATTGAGTTTTCGTCGTTGTTATTCCTGTTCGCATTTTGTTTCCACCTGTCCCATATATATTATTAGACCTTTGTGTTTCATGCTGGCTTGAGGACTACATTTGGTTTGTATTCTTGGATTGAGTGTGATTCACATTTGAATTGAGAACGAACTCAAGAGTGGTAAAAAGGCAGTGATTGTGAGCACAATATCGGGTAAAAGCCAATAGAGTGCAAACACGAGTGGAGTAATATCATTCGAGTGTAAACACGTGAGATTGTGAGGATTTACATATTTGCTTTACTTTCTTGTTATTTCTAATCTGTTTGTTTAGTGTTGAGATGGCAGGTCTAACCACTGATGAAAAGCTTGAGGCTTTGGATAGGAAATTTACAGATATGATGGAGAACATGAATACTGCTTTGGAGAGATTGACCAAGAGTGTAGAAAGTATTCAAACTGGTAGCGGTCCCAGAGCACCACCACCCCAACATATACCACCACCTCATAATGTACCACCACCTCATAATGTTCCACCTCGACGTGTACCACCACAGTATGTACCACCAGATGAAGAGGAAGCTGAAAATGAGTTTGATGATTCTGATGGTCTTGATGATGTGGAAGAGAGATTTCAGCCTGGGCATGATAAAAGGCCTAATATGAGGTTTGATAGGAGGAATGATAGGAGGGATAGACGGTTTGATGATAGAGGTGCATTTGATGCCAGAAGAGGGGATTATGATAGGAGGGAATATGGTAGACGAGGAGATGTAGATGGTGATCTAGGTAGCATCAAGATCAAGATACCAACATTCTACGGCAAGAATGATCCTGAAGCTTATTTAGAATGGGAAAAGAAAATAGAATTGATTTTCAGCTGTCATCACTACTCAGACGAGAAGAATATCGATCTGGCAGCAATTGAGTTTATCGATTATGCTATGATTTGGTGGGATCAGCTTGTCTCTACTCGGAGGAGAAATTATGAGAGACCAGTTCAGACATGGGCAGAACTTAGAGGTCTCATGAGAAGAGATTTATACCTAGCCATTACTATAGGGAATTGTATCAGAAACTACAACACCTGTATCAGGGGACCAAAAGTGTTGATGACTATTACACAGAGATGGAAGTTTCCATGATTAAGGCAAATGTAGTTGAGGATGCAGAAGCTACTATGGCACGGTTTCTAGGGGGATTGAATAGAGAGATTGCAAACATGGTGGAGTTGCATCACTATGTTGATTTGGAGGATATGTTTCACATGGCTATCAAGGTAGAAAGGCAACTCAAGAAAAGGTCAACATCCAGATTTGGTACTCAGGCTACTTCTACATGGAAGGGAAAATGGGTTCCGAATGAGAAGCGAGATGGAGGCTTTGACAAGCCTAGAGGCGAGTTCAGTGGAGGCTTCAATAAGCCTAGGGCCAAACCTAGTGCCAAGGAAAAGAGGCTGCAGAACCGAGCAAAACTAGACCAAAACCTGAGGGTGCAGCTGCTAGAACTAAGGATGTCAAGTGTTTCAAGTGTTTGGGCATGGGACACTATGCTTCACAATGTCCCAATAGGCGTACCTTAGTGATTGATAAAAAAAGTGGAGAGGTGTACTCTACCGATAGTGAGGTCGATGAGGAGATGCCAAAGTTGGAGGATGCTAGTGACCATGAGGGAGCTGCATACCCGCTGAATAACTTATCCTTAGTTGTCAAGCGTGCTTTTAGTGCTCATGTTGTAGAGGATGAGAGTGTGCAGTAGAGGGATAACATATTCCATACTAGGTGCCGTGTGAATGACAAGGGATGCATTATGATCATAGATGAGGGCAGTTGTACTAATGTTGCTAGCACGACTTTGATTGAGCGATTGGGGTTGAGTTGTTTGAGACACCCGAAGCCTTACAAGTTGTAGTGGTTAAATGATTGTGGGGAAATAAGTGTGACAAAACATGTATTGTTGAGCTTTACCATTGGGCCATACAGAGATGATGTCCTATGTGATGTGATACTGATGCATGCAGGACATATTCTTTTGGGCAGACCGTGGCAGTTTGATAAGAAGGTTATTCATGATGGATTCAAGAACAAGTACTCTTTTCAGCATAAGGGAAAACCCGTTACATTATACCCACTTACACCTGCACAAGTCCATGAAGATCAGGTTAAGTTACAACTTGAATGTGACAAAGAGAGAGCGAAGGGAAACACCACCTTGGGTGAGACTAGTGAGAGTGGTGTATCTGGTGAGAAAAATAAGGCCAAGGCCGTGGGAGTTCCCAAGGGGAGTGTGAGTGAACGTGAGGGGGAAACAAAAGGGAGAGTTAAAAAGAGTTTCTACATGGGTGAGGGTGAAGCGAGGAAAGCGTTCAAGGCTAGCAAGCTCATGCTATTGTTAGTCTATAAGGAGCCTCATATTTATTTTACTAACTCTGACCCTTTGCTTCCTGTGTCTATTTCATCTCTTTTGCAGGATTACAGTGACGTACTGACAGAGGACATACCTAGTGGGCTTCCACCCATTAGAGGTATTGAGCACCAGATAGACTTCATACCTGGAGCAGTCATTCCTAACAGACCGGCTTATAGGAGCAATCCCGATGAGACAAAAGAGATACAAAGGCAAGTACATGAGTTGATGGACAAAGGGTATGTAAGGGAAAGCATGAGTCCTTGTACAGTACCAATGCTTCTAGTTCCTAAGAAAGATGGGACGTGGCGCATGTGCGTTGATTGCCGAGCCATCAAATTCGCATGAGAGAGGGAGATGAGTGGAAAACTGCATTTAAGACTAATTATGGCTTGTATGAATGGTTAGTTATGCCATTTGGTCTTTCAAACGCACCTAGCACATTTATGAGATTGATGAATCATGTTATGCGTGCATTTTTAGGTAAGTTTGTTGTGGTTTATTTTGATGACATCTTAGTTTACAGTAAAACAGTATATGAGAATGTTATGCATTTGAAACATGTTCTTGATGTGTTAAGGCAAGAAAAATTGTATGCTAACTTTGATAAGTGCACTTTTTGTATGGATATAATTGTTTTCTTTGGTTTTGTTGTGAGTGCAGATGGCATCGAGGTCGATTTAGAAAAGGTGAAGGCAATTCAGGATTGGCCAACACCAACAACAGTGACAGAAGTCAGAAGCTTCCATGGATTAGCAAGCTTCTACCGTAGATTTTTTAAAGACTTTAGTAGTATTGCAGCACCATTGACTGAAGTAGTGAAGAAGACTGTTGGCTTCAAATGGGGTGAAGAGCAGGAGCGTGCATTCCAGGATCTGAAAATGAAGTTATGCAGTGCACCAGTCTTGGTACTACCCAACTTTGAGAAGTTATTTGAGATTGAGTGTGACGCATCCAGGATAGGCATTGGAGCAGTTCTTATGCAAGAAAAGCGAGAAGCTGAATGGAGCAGTTTTGAGGTACTCCACATATGACAAGGAGTTGTATGCGCTAGTGCGAGCCCTTGAGACTTGGCAGCATTATTTGTGGCCTCGAGAGTTTGTGATCCATACAGATCATGAATCATTGAAGCATCTGAAGGGCCAAGGTAAGCTGAACAAACGACATGCAAAATTGTTAGAGTTTGTTGAGACATTTCCATATGTAATCCGCTACAAACAAGGTAAGGAAAACATTGTCGCCGATGCACTATCACGAAGGTATGCTTTACTTACTTCAATGAGTGCAAGAATGCTTGGGTTTGAATTTATTAAAGAACTTTATGCTAGTGATATTGACTTTAGTACTATCTATGCTGCATGTGAAAAGTCTGCTTTTAGTAAATTCTACCAACATTATGGGTTTCTGTTTAGGGAGAATAGATTATGCATTCCTGTTTGTAGTATGCGAGAGTTGTTAGTGAGGGAAGCACATGAGAGAGGTTTAATGGGGCACTTTGGCATTGCCAAAACCTTAGGGGTATTGGGTGAACATTTTTATTGGTCTAAAATGCGGAGAGATATTGAACGTTTGTGTGATAAATGCTTAACTTGTAAACAGGCTAAATCTAAGGTTATGCCTCATGGGTTGTATACACCATTGTCTATACCTAGTGAACCATGGGTAGATGTATCGATGGACTTTATCTTGGGTTTACCTAGGACTAAGAAGGGTAGAGAATTCCATCTTTGTAGTGGTTGATAGGTTCAGTAAGATGGCACACTTTATCGCATGTCATAAAACTGATGATGCCACTAACATTGCTGACTTGTTCTTTAGAGAAGTAGTACGACTCCATGGGATTCCACGAAGTATAGTTTCAGATCGTGATGTCAAATTCCTTAGTCACTTTTGGAAAGTTTTATGGGGTAAGTTGGGAACTAAACTTTTGTATACTACTACTTGCCACCCCCAAACTGATGGTCAGACCGAGGTTGTTAATAGGACTTTGACTCAGTTATTGCGTACTATTATCAATAAGAACTTAAAAACTTGGGAGGATTGTTTACCTTTTTTGAATTTGCATATAATCGTAGTATTCATTCCTCTACATCTTACTCATCATTTGAAATTGTTTATGGTTTTCAGCCACTAACTCCATTAGATTGTTACCTTTGCCTGTTGATGAGCATGCGGGGCTAGATGGAAAGAGGAAAGCCGATTTGGTGAAGCATATACATGAGAAAGCAAGAGAGCAAATACAACGAAATAATGAGCAATATGATTCTCATGCTAATAAGGGAAGAAAGCGTGTGGTATTTCAGCCCGGAGATTGGGTTGGGTACACATGCGCAAGGAGAGATTTCCTGAACAACGTAAATCTAAGCTACAACCGAGAGGGGATGGTCCATTTCAAGTCTTGGAACGGATTAATGACAATGCATACAAGCTGGATTTACAAGGTAAGTATAATGTGTCTGCTACATTTAATGTTTCTGACTTAACTCCTTTTGATGCAGGTACAGATTCGGGGTCGAATCCTTTTCAAGAGGGAGAGGATGACATGATCCAGGCCGACAACAAAGCAAAAGACCCATTACAAGTACCAGAAGGCCCAATTACAAGGCAGATGACCAAAAGACTCAGAGAAGCAATGGCGGGATTAGTTCAGAGTTTTATGGCCGATTGCAACAAACAAATAGAGACGCATGTGGGCTTCAATAGAGAGGGCCCAAAGCCACTTCACTTGGCCCAAATCAGCTTCAAAGGCCTTTGAAGACTTGAAGACTTTGGTATTTTTGTAATTTAGCCTTTAGGGGCATTGTTGTCTTTATGCCTTTAGGGTTTCTCTTTGTAACACTATTTAAGCTTTCTTTCTTTTTCATTTGAAAAAGAATCAACGAAATTTATAAAAAAACTCAAGAGCTTAAAGCTTTGGCTATGGCCGAATTCTTGTAAGGGGGGGATTCCCATTTTCAAGTTTGAATCGACTTATCTAAGTTTTGGCAAACTTAGTGGCGTCTCCATTGCTAGCAAAACACTACAAGGATTCATCTTAAAGGTTCTCAAGGGCAAGTTCTTTGTGGGTCTTCTTTGTGGCCTTGGAAGGGTTTTGTTTCTACAAAATCAAATTTGCGGTTCTTGGGGTTTTGTCCGTTGCTTAGGGTTTGCTTGGATTTTGAATCCAAGTGGGTTTCTTGTCAGACCCCCTGTTAGGTACATGACGACATAAGTGTAGTTGAAAAGAGAGTAATATTTTTGTCCTAAAGTTATATCAGATTTTACACTTTTTTTTAGCAATGAAATATTTTTTCTGAATTTTTTTCGTAAAATAAAATAAAGCAACATATACAATCCATGTAGCGAGCTTTGGGCCAGTGACTACCAAACCAGTTTGGCTTTAGGGCACTAGGTGTTAAGACACCTCTACATACTTAATTACTCGGATTTCATATGTCTATTTTTATTTTACGATAGAAGAGAACTGGGGGTAGTATGAGGGCTTATACTTCATCTTCCAGCTACACACCGAATTTCCGGTATTTGCTTTGGTTCATTGCTTGAAGAAGAGAGAAACTGTTGTTAAAAGTGTAGGTTTTATCGGAGAATGACTTTTTTTTTTAAATTTAATTTAATTCTTTAATTTAAATAAATAATTTTCACGATTTTCTTGTTTTAATTTTTAAATGCCAATAATACCTTCATTCCTTTAAATAAATTATTTTTATTTAATTATTTTATTTTCATATTTTACTTTTTTATTTAATTTTTTAATTTTTTATTTTAATTTTAACTTAAAATATATTTTTAAAGAAAAGTGCATGTCATAATACAAAAAAATACACATAAAAATATAAAACATAGGTTCTAATTTATGTTGCCTCCAAAATCTCCTTATGACGCACTTGATGATATACCCAATACTTTGTACTACAACTGATTACGTATTGATGATATACCCAATACCTTGTACTACAACTGATTACGTATCTTATAACGAGTGGTCCATCTTTTAGCTTTGTGAGATGTATGTTCTCACCAACACATTGGGATGAGTGGTACATGGTAATGATAGTGTAAGAAAACTTGCACGAAATGTCTGCCACATGGGCAATAGGTATTTCTTGACACTATTGGTCTGGAACTGGAAGAGACCTTAATGGAAAGTGAGTATAACTTGCATGAAGTGTCTCATTTTAGCGCACTTGGTGATATACACAATACTTCTTACTACAATTGATTACGTATCCTATAACGAGTGGCTCATCTTTTAGCTTCGTACGATGAATGTTCCCACCACCACGTTGGGATGGGTGGTACATGGTAATGATAGTGTAAGAAAACTTGCATGAAGTGTCTGCCAACATGGGCAATAGGTATTTCTTGACGTTCTTGGTCTGGAACTGGAAGGGATCTTAATGGCAAGTGAGTATAACAACTCCAAACATTCTCACTAATTTATGCGGTACAAGGTTTTATCTTGATGCGATGACAATTCCCAAAGTCATAGAATCCATCTAATGTACCTCTGGTGCTGGCGACTTGAAGTAATGCAGTAAGTATAATAGATGGTATGGCTATGCCAAGTCGTTTAATGAATAAAGTCGACCATATAAATCGTTATTTTATTGAATCTCTTCAATAAGATCGTATCGTACTTGACCTCAACCTTATTCATCATACTCGATTAGTGCGGCTATTGCCCTGAATCCACAATGATCGTCAGGTTGAACATCAATAGTGGGAAATATAACATTGATAAGCCACATGTAATTTCTTAATATAGGTATCACAAATGTGTGGAACTGGAGAGTATAATAGGTCGATTGAGTATTTCGAACCCCCAATCCCCTCTCATGTCTCCCTCGAGACGTTGCAGTCAGTTGAGTGGTCATAGATCTTGAAATAGATGCATCTCCATAAGGTATGTGGCATTTGCTTTGCTCATTTATACATGTAGGTCGACCTCTATGTTCTGTGTTGTACGAAAGTACTCGAACTGTACTTTGAGATGGATCCGCCATATCAAGAAACATGTATATCATATGCTCTCGCATATGTGGATCTATCCCATCTAATATCTCAATAACATGAGATGTTCTGTTGGGTTGGCTTCATCGTCATTGAACCCATTATCTACGTGCATAAACAACCTCCTCCAATGAGCGTCAATACTATGAGCTGATTGGAATTGGAATAGAAAGGTAAAGGTAATGTGCAAGTTCGTGCTCGTATGAAAGTCCGTATACTATTTTAATTAACCGCTTGCACATACTGGCTAGTTGGTGAGATGATTATGTAGGAAACTTCTTTTCCTTAGCGCAGCAGAAGTTGCTATTGTGGGCACCGGCTCCAGTATGGACCTTTAAAATTTTTTTTTGCCTTATCCCTTGTTGAATCTTAACTCCAACAACTACTTGATGAATTTCCTTTGATGTCCAACGCTTGGATCAACAACCCGATCTTGCTCAAGTAGAATTTTTCTCTCCTAATTATTAAGAAAAAATTCTTGATTTTCAAACTCTCTCACAACTTTTGTATTTGTTTGAATTTTCTCTCTAACTCTCTTTTGTGTAAATTTTGTTTTTGCTTAATTCACTCAACTAACATTGAGTAGAGAGTGTAGAGAATTTATTCTTACCAACTTCAACCATCAACATCCACTCATCCTATCAAATTGTAAATGGCCAACACACTTGAGTGGAGTGTCAACCAAATCCATTAGATAATGGAACAAGTTAGGTAATTAGGTCAAAACTAAATAACTAAAACTTGGTGGATGATTTGGAAAACCACAATGGCTTGTCTTGATAATGCATTTAGCAATTATCAAATAAAGATGTCATAATTATCTCATAACCAAATCTATTAGATAATGGAACAAGTTAGGTAATTAGGTCAAAACTAATTAACTAAAACTTGGTGGATGATTTGGCAAACCACAATGGCTTGTCTTGATAATGCATTTACCATTATCAAATAAGGATATCATAATTATCTCATAATTATAGATTATCATTGATGATGTAATAATTATATCATAATTATTAATGATGTAACAATTATCTTAGAATTATTATTTGATTATCTCATAATTAAAAATATTAGAAAACATAATATTAAACTAATTTAATATTATTTTCATTTGTGACAAATTATATTATTAATCTTATTAATAATATATAAATATTGTGTTAGCATATTATTAGACAATCTAATTATATTAGGTTTGCTACAGTTAATCGAGCTAGCACGGGGACCAAATGGACCTACAGTTCCGAGTTCCAATAATTCTGAAATATTAATTAAGCTCTTTAATCAGATATTACGAATTATTAACTCTGCATTATTCCACTAAAAACTCGAAGTTGAACTCCCGTTACCGTAGATGGAAAATAAGCCGAACAACTTCGATGTCCATCAATATATTCACTACATATGGATAGCCCTTCACGAATATCTCATAAATAGAGCTAGGTCATAAGTATTGTTAAACCCCTCTAAATATTTTGTCTCTTAAGCACCATTGATTCTATAATGAATAATTAATCCATAACAATTATAAATATAAAAACTTGCTATTCGTAATAGAAAAGTTGAGCGCTCAAATTGTTCAAGTCCCAAATCAATTCTTAAAAGAGATATTCTCTTGCTTCTATTAAGAATGAGTGAATTCCATATATATGTAAAATGTTCCCAGCTACACACCAACCCATATCCCCAAAATACGTAGTTATTAGCCGGGAATGCTACACTAACCTCACCATAGTAAATCAAAGGATATAGCCTGGCATGCATGAGTTCGTAGTACACTCAGGATTAAGATCGAATCCATATATGACCATCTATTAGATAAAATGAATTTCTTTGGTTAACGCATATTAAAAGATATTCATTTTATCTTAGTCCAGTCCTAAATGATCTTATCATACAAGGTGCCTTCATTCCCATGTCACTACATGAACGATCCCGGATCAAGGTCATCATACACGTATAGAATAGACCGCAACTATAGATAAACCACAATTAAAGTACCCTCTTTGTTTGCTCTTTATAGACTATTTAGATTACTACTTCAGACTTAAATCCTCTTGTGCATCAAACATACATTAAGTCTGAAGGTACAAGAGTAATCAAGGTAAACGAGACAATTAGACAATATGCGATTTAAATCAAACAACTTTGATAAATGAACAATGCATTTATTATTATTACAATAATCAATTCCGTTTACAATACATGAAGCTCTAGGGCATATATCCCAACAGATTCGTCAACGTATTTCAGTTGAGCATAAATTAACTTCATTACCTCTAATGAAATCTTACATCTTACTTGATTAAAAATATCTTCATGTAAATGTCTATAACGTTGAATGTTGAGAGATTTCTCGAATGACTTCTAAATATTCTCAAACTGAATTCTTAACCTCTTGTGTATTTTTAAAAGATGTTTGTAGGGATGACATAGTATCTCCCAAATATAATTCCAGCCTCCCATGTGCAGACTCCTCCCTGTAATCGAAAAAATGTATTTTGTTTTAATAGGAAAGTTTATATATATATATATATATATATATATATTATATATATATATATATATTATATATATATATATATATATATATATATATATATATATATATATATATATATAAAGTAAAGTAGTAGTACAATAATGAACATAATTGAAATAGTTAAGCTATAAAGTGATTATATATTTGACTTGAATTGCTCCCGATGTGTATACATGTATCAATCTATGCTGAAACAAACTGGTCTTATAAGGGTTTGTAACCATATCTCCCAAAGGTAATTTAAAACACCATTGAATCATTTAAATTCCTCGCGCATGACTTCCCATTTCTGATGCCCTTGCATCAATTTCAACACAAACACGAGCATAACTAAGTCCTTTATGAGAGAAAGTAATATGGTCAGTATGAAGAGGGCAACTACCACACATGCAATAAAACTCAACCACTTAGAAGTCCAATACTCAAAAGGAACATTATATAAAAGAACCATTAGGAACCCTATAAACATCTTCCTTGGCAAGTGGTAGACTAGATTGCCAATGTTTGAGAACGAGGGGCCGATTAGCCATATGCCACGGAGCATGCTCTATTACCACACAAGCATCCTGAAAATTAGCAAACTTGAAAAAAAAAACCATTATCTGAAGACAACACCTCACGTAAGCCATATCTATCCAAATCTTGTGAGCAATGGAGTCAACAACTTTAAACGGGAGTTTCTTACCAACAAAGTAACCCGCCAAAGTATTATTCCACACCGCATTTCCTTCCCCATAACTTCCAAAGGAAGGTTAACTTTAATTCTACCATCAACAACATTCGGTTTGAGAAATTGGAGCGCAACCAAGTTATGTGAAGAAGACCAAACCTCATCAACTTTGGAACCATTAAGTACATGAGAATAGCTAACATTACTACCAAGGTTACATTGAGCCACATCATTAAATTTGAATCTTGCCACATCAACATCCACATTAGAAGCCACATCAGCTCTATACTTAAACATAATAGCCACGTCATCACAATGTGTAACGTACGGCCATACCTTTTTATTACCACACGCCACATCAACATTATGGATATTCATAGTTGATACAACAGCCCCACTATTTAAGTTAGCACATTCCTTATTCGAACCATCCCTCTTAATTACATGTAGAGAAGAAAGCCCATAATTAACACGTTTCAAATCATAAGCATTCTCCAAATTAAATTTCATCCCTTCCTACTTCTATTTAAATCCAGTCCCTCAAATGAGTTGCATGTGTGATGGATTTATGCAAATGAGGAGGGAAATCACAATAATTTCTTACCTTAGAGTTATTCGAAATTAAATCAGATTTTCCTCAATAGAGCGCCCATTTAATTCACGCCCATGCACATCTACATAATTATTAGCAATTTTATTCATACCAAAAGAAAGGCAATCTGCATCATTACATGCAATATTCGAATGAACATTATTACGCAAGTCAACATCACCCAACGAAACTTCCAGATCTGAACATAGTAAGTCATTATTTTTTGAGTTATTAAAACTCTCCATATTAACATTAACAATTAATACACTTTTACCATAAACAATTCGGTTACTAAACATTTCACCCAAGTCAGCGCCATTAACTATTTTTGAAGAATCAGAAAAATACAAGTCTTTATTCCCCTATTTTAAATTCATACAAGGCAAGTCTTTATCACTAAATAAATTACCACAGCAAACTCCCTCTACATTCAAATTCACATTTGTTAATGAGGCAATTTGCGGTTTCATTAATATGTCCACGAATATTGCCAGAAGTTTAAAACTTTATTCCCTCCTCAAAGTTAGGTAATCCACGTGAAGTTACTTTCCTACCCTTAACGACTCCTCTCAATTCTCATTCTTTAACATCCAACATACCGCCATTCATCGAAGAAGATGAAGAGACTGAACACCATTATTATGATCACGTTTCAAAACGGTAATATATTTATCTACAATAACACCAAAAGGAAGTTGTGAAAACGTATCATTTGTATGAACACCATATGAGGTTGAACCATCATCCTTTGCTAAAGGAGAAACATCCTTAACAACACCAGTCATCACCATTGCTAATGAATTCTTCAACTCATCAACACCGCCTCCATAATCAGAAACATCTTCATCAACATCTGAACACACACCATCAAGAGAATTAGAAGAATCATACTCGTCATTATTAACAAAAGCCGAGCCATTGGAACCATTAAAAGTAATAGATAGTTTAGAATCAACAACGAAAGTTGAATTAGCAATGCCAACATCACATGCCACCATGGCTGAAACCTTGGCCTTACCTGTTAGAAATGGTGATCGAGCACCATTCACATTTTGTATGAATATTTGTTATTTATGCAATATAATATTTTCTTTATCATGATTATTTATTCATTTAATATGGTAATTTCTTACTTTTATTTATATATTGTAAATCTAATTGTTAGATTACTCAAGAGTTAGAGATTTCGAGTTTCACTCGGAACCTTATATGAAATTAGTAAAGACCCGAGAGTTACAACATATGGTGATATAGTTGCAAGAGTTGCAAATGGTGTTGAGAAATATCACGCATTCTCTCGAATATAAATTTTTTCTGGTCTAAATCTATTGACATAGGTCGGTCATTATATTAGTAAGACTAGTGCATTGTCTATAATTGGCATATGGTTTGTCTCAACAGACTATGAGCTTAGCGGAAGTTTGTATAGAGATGCAGATATTCATTAGTGGAATGAATATCGAACAAACTCATTAAAGATGACTAATAGATATTCCATAAAACTGTCAATAGTTGTCTTTTCGAGTTGAGTAGTTATTGTGGTCCTTTGACTTGAGACACAACGGTGGTCTTGTGAGTGATCCTCTGTGCCTGATACCATGCATGTCAGAGACCTTCTATGGTCTGACATCTGGATGACTGTTAGGTATGACCGATGCTCACGAAGATCGGTGTGTGTTAATATGAGGATTCGTTAGTCCATATGGTTGGATTATGTTTTCAGAAATTTTTCAGAGTATTTTCCGGAAATCTTTTGGCCGAAAGTTCGTTGAAGAAATTGTTTCTTTAACATTATAAATAATATTGAAAAAGAGTTTGCATATATTATTTATTAATGGAATATAATTATGAAAATTTATTTTATATTGAGTAGATAAAGTTTTGATAGTAAAACTATAACCTTACTCAATTGGAGACGGTAATGACGAATGGATTATACATTAACGTTTTAACCTCGACTTATATGGTTCAACGTGTCGTGTTGTTTTTAGTCATGATTTGGAGGTGGGCAGACCTTTATGAATATATGTACGAATATATTAGATATATATGTATATATATAAATAACAACCGAACGTGAGCCTAGAGAGTTCCATTATATTAAGTTTACTCATTGAGCACTAGGGCGACTTTTCGTCAAATGTTGACAATGTATTTTTTGGGTTTTAAGGATTAAATTGTTTGATATGATAATTCATGAGATGAATTGAATTAATTAATTTTATATCAAGAGTTGATATAAGTTTATTGTATAATAAATGTAAATTTGATTTACATTAAATTAGTAATTAATTAGTAAATTAATTTAATTGTTAAATTAAAGTACAAAATTAATTACTTGGTTTATACAAATAAAGGTTTTAATTAATTAAAGTAACTTAGTTAATGCAATTGAATATTTTTTGGTTAAAGTAACTAAATCATTTGATTGTGACTAAGTTGACTAAGTTGGTGAGATTAGTTTTTAACTTTGGTTAAAAGTTATTTTTGTTTTTGAAAATGTGGTGTGGAAGTAAGATGCTTTTAAACCATGGTTTAAATATAATGGTTTGGTTTGTTTTTCTTTAATTAATTTTAATGAAAATAAAGGTTTAAAAAGCAAAAAATTGTTTTACACTTCTCTTAACTAACCTCTGCTTGCTGCCGAAAGAGTAAGAAAGAATGAATTGACTTGTTTCTTCTTTGGCTTCTGTCCACTGCCGACCAAGAGGATTAAAAAAAAGAATTGTTTTTGCTTTCAAAATCCAAGCCAAAAATCTCACCAAAAATTACCCAAATAAAATAATCAAGTCCATAGAATTAATCCAAGGGTTGAGGGTTAATTTGTTGTTTTGAAGCTTGGATTTTCCTAGGGTTTAAGGGTTAAATTTTGGGGAAAATCTTGTTGCCATTCTTGAGTGATCAAACCACATTTTGATCACCAAGATTTGTTCTTGGAGAAGCTCAATTTGGTGGAGGAAGAAGGAATTTCAAAGAATCAAGAGCTTGGAGGATTTGGGGATTTTGGATGCAAAACTTCAACAATTGGCAAGGTTGAAATCAATGTTGGTAAATTTAATTTGTAAATTTATTGTTGTTTTGTTGATGATTTTGATGAGAAAAATTGTTGTGGAATTGTTGAATAATTAGAAGCATGTATGTGAGGTCTTGATGCATTCAAGTGTATGAAAAATTGGTATATAGTTGATATATTAATTTGTATGCTTGGATTAATTTTTCAAGTGTTGAAAAATAATTTTGTTTGCTGGATTATTTTTTTCAAGTGTTCGAAAATTAATTTAATGCTTGGATTTAATTTTTCAAGAGTTGATATATTGATTAAAGTGTTTAAAATATTTTTTTGAGATTATGGAAAATTTATTTTGATTAATTAAATTAAATTTGTGATTAAAAATTTTAAACACTATTTTTTTGCCATTGCGAAAAAAAAAAAAATTTATTCGCTCGGGATTTGATCTCGGGCAGATTCCGCTGCGCACGGCTTATCGTTCCTCACTCAACAAGTGGTATCAGAGCGATACATGCTTTTAATTATTCATGTTCCTTACAATTTTTTTTTAATTGTATAAAATGCTCATGCCTACATTTAATAGTAGATTACATGTTTATGCATTTTATTGTACATGCATACATTTAAATATTTGTATGCATTTGAGCTTGTTGAAATCTCTACACTAGATCTAAGTGTCATTAATTTTGTGTGAAAATATGACATGGTCCGACTTGTCTATACGGTATTAGTTAAACCATTATGATTTTCCCAATATTGCTAAAGCGTGAGGGATTGATTGTAATGTTTTGTTCTAATCCGGTTAAGCATGAGATGAGTCGAATTTAAGAGAAAGTATTATCCAATATTGCTAAAGCGTGAGGTTAATATTAGTATCTACTTTCGACGATAGACAAGTTGATCTAAAAATTGAACTATCCAATATTGCTAAAGCGTGAGGATGAGATTTGATTTAGGACCGAATGTAAGAGTTGCATGAGATACAATTGACAATAGTTGTCTACCTTCTCGAATTTACAAAGGTCAATATTGCTAAAGCATGAGATTTGCGTAAATGGCAAGAATGATCTACTTTGCATTGTGAGATTTAAGAGTTAAATTTCTGTATTCTTGTTTGTAGAGATTATAAAGAATATGTAAGACAATGCAGGGGCACTTTATAGAAAAAGTAAATCCATATTCTATTTAGTGTTTTATCATGATATTTAAATATTAATTTTCCACTTTATTTTATTTTTCCTTGTGTAGACAGAATGTCTGTTTCGAACCCGCTTTCGCGTATACTTGATACACATAAGCTCCAGGGTGCTGTTAATTATAATGTTTGGCTCATGAATCTCCGAATTCTCTATCAAGCGGAGCAACTTGAATATGTTCTAGATCGCTCAATACCCGCAAGCGTTTCGGATGATGCTTTAGATGAGGAATGTGAGACGTTCAAAAGATGGAAGAATGATGATCGGAAAGTCCGGTCATACATCTTGGGATCTATGGTTTCGGAACTACAGAGGAAGTATATGCCGATGCCTGATTTCGGATCCATCTTGATGCATATGAAGGAACTATTCAGTGATCGACCACAGATAGAGATGCATAGGGTGGCGGTCGAGCTTTTTCATACTTTCCTCCCGAAGGGAAAACCTGTTAGCCCACATGTGATGAAGCTAATAGATTGTATTGAAGAGCTCGAAAGGATGGATATTCCTATTGATAACCGCCTCGGAATAGTGTGATTCTCGCATCTCTTCCTAAGTCTTTCAAGGACCTTATTGTTAACTTTAACATGCATAAGATGCTTCCCACCTATTCTGAGTTGCACAATATGTTGCTGACGGCTCAAGATGACATGAATAAGAATAGTTCTGCTTTCATGGTCACTGGTGCTTCTTCTTCTGGACCTTCTCAGGCTTCTCAAAAGCCGGCTGGGAAGAAACAGAAAAAGAAAAAGAAAGTCAAAGGTAAAGGTCCAAAGGTTGCTTCCGCAGGGGTTTCTAAGCCAAAGGTGAAGACAAATGTTGCAAAAGGAAAATGTTTCTACTGCGACATGCTTGGACACTGGAAACGCAACTGTCCGAAATATTTAGCTTCTTTGAAGAAAGCTCCCTCAGGTATTTGCTTTCCTGTTTTTGACATTACACTTGCTTTTGATTCTAGTTCGACTTAGGTGTTAGACACTGCCTGTCCTTCTCATATCTGCAATTCGTTGCAGGATCTGAGGGAAACTAGAAGATTGAAGCTGGGAGAGATCCATCTGCGAGTAGAGAATGAAGATTCTCTACAAGTTGAAGCAATATGAATTTTGTTTTTGAAACTCTCTGATGAATGTAATATTAAACTTAATAACTGTTATTTTGTGCCGACTATGATACGACAAATCATCTCACTTCCTGTACTTGACAGCGAAGGATTTCATGTAAATATTAAAGATGGTCTTTTGAATTTATATGATAATATGAATGTTTTGCTTGTTTCATGTCCCATGGTTGATGGTCATTACATTCTTACCAAAAATCGTGATGTCTTTAATATAGAGAAATCTAAAAGGAAAAGATCGGGTGAAATAATTAACACAGAACTTTGGCATATGAGATTAGGTCATATAGGCATAAAACGCCTAACCAAACTAGTTAATGATGGTGTGATATCGGATCTAACCATAGAACCTTTACCAGTTTGTGAATATTGTATTCAAGGTAAAATGACCAAATCCTCATTTAGTGGTGTTGGACACCGTGCTAATGATTTATTGGAACTTGTGCATTATGATGTATGTGGTCCTATAAATCATACTGCCATGGGTGGGTTTCAATACTTTGTAACTTTTATCGATGATTTGTCACGATATGGTTATGTGTTTCTTATGAAACACAAATCGAAAACTTTTGAAAAGTTCAAAGAATACCGATTTGAAGTAGAGAAACAAACCGGAAAACTCTTGAAATGCCTTCGATTAGATCGGGGCAGTGAGTACATGAGCAGTGAGTTATTTAAAAGAGAATGGGATTCTCGCTCAGTATGCTCCTCCATGCACTCCTCAACACAATGGTGTTTCAGAGAGGAGGAATCGAACTTTATTAGATATGGTTCGATCGATGATGAGTTTTACTGATCTACCTATATACTTGTAGGGCCATACTCTAGACACTGCCGCTCATCTTCTGAATAAAGTTCGAAAGCCGTTCCGACCACTCCGTATGATTTATGGACTGGAAGGAAACCGAGTCTTAAGTATATTAAGATTTGGGGTAATCCTGCCTATGTAAGAGTTGCACAGCGGGATAAACTTGCACCTAGAGGGTACAAGTATCGATTCATTGGATATCCTAAAAATTCCATGGGATATCAGTTCTATGATCCCGAGAACCGAAATGTGTTCGTTGCTCGAAATGCAACTTTCTTAAAAACACAATTTGTGTTAGAAAGTGCAGATCATAGAATGATTGATCTTGATGAAGTCAATCAAAGTAACATTGAATCGACGATAGAACCAGAAGTTCAGGAAGATGAGATACCTTTGACACAACCACCTCGTAGGTCACAAAGGATATCGAGACCCCTTGTTAGGTACAGGACGACATCTGACGATGCCCTCGATGTTTTCTTAATCGAAGAAAATGATCTTTTAACCTACAGAGAGGCGATGTTAGACATCGATGCGGAGAAATGGCTGGAAGCTATGAAATCCGAGATTGCCTCAATGCATGATAATCAAGTCTGGGACTTGGTTCCGCTTCCCGACGGAATTGTTCCTATCGGTTGTAAATGGGTTTACAAGAGGAAGCAGGGGCCCGATGGAAAGGTTGAAACCTTTAAGGCCCGACTAGTAGCAAAAGGATATACTCAGAAATCTGGTATTGATTATGAGGAAACCTTTTCTCCTGTAGCCATGCGTCAGTCAGGATTTTATTAGCTATTGTCGCACATTATGATTATGAAATTTGGCAGATGGATGT
This sequence comes from Zanthoxylum bungeanum, assembly GCA_019454045.1. NCBI lineage: Eukaryota > Viridiplantae > Streptophyta > Magnoliopsida > Sapindales > Rutaceae > Zanthoxylum > Zanthoxylum bungeanum. The sequence goes on from SKCR01043579.1 coordinate 237,993, forward strand.
GAAAACGACTTTTCTAAATGGAAATCTTAAGGAAGATATCCATATGGAACAACCCGAGGGATTCACATTTTCCAAAGATCCTAATCTGGTATGTAAGCTTAAAAAGTCTATTTATGGACTTAAACAAGCTTCCCGTAGTTGGAATCTTCATTTTGACGATGTGATCAGATCGTCTGGTTTCATTAAAAACGAAGAGGAATCTAGTGTCTATAAAAAGGCTAGTGGGAGCATGGTAGTCTTCTTAGTGCTTTATGTTGATGATATACTTATTATTGGAAACGATATAGGTATGTTACAATCTGTCAAAGCCTATCTAAGTAAGAATTTCTCCATGAAGGATATGGGAGAGGCCTCTTATATACTAAGTATAAAGCTTTATAGAGATAAAGTAAGGAGGATGATATGACTCTCTCAGTCCAAGTACATTGATTTGATCTTAGAAAGGTATAACTTTATTGACTGTAAGACAGTCAATGTGCCTTTCAAACATGGTATTCATCAGTCTAAGAAAACGTGTCCTAAGACAGATGATGAAAGGGCTAAAATGCTTAGCCAGCCTTATGCTTCTGCTGTTGGTAGCATAATGTATGCCATGTTATGTATTAGACCTGATATCAGTATGACTGTAAGTGTTACAAGTCGTTATCAGTCTGATCCGGGTCAGGACCATTGGATAGTTGTGAAACATATCCTGAAATACCTTAAAGGTAAAAAGGATAAGTTTCTCATTTATGGAGAAAATGACTTACAATTGAGAGGTTACACAGATTCATATTTTCAAACTGATCCAGATGATAGAAAGTCTACATCTGGGTTTTGTTTTCTCTCAACGGCGGTGCCATTATAGTTTGTAAAATACGAACTGAAGAAAATGTAGCGGACCCACTGACTAAAGCCTTAACTCCCAAGTTGTTTGAGAAACACATGGAGTCTGGGTATTATATACCATCCTGAGTGGCACTAGATCAAGTGGGAGTGTTAGAAATGGTGATCGAGCAACATTCACATTTTGTATGAATATTTGTTATTTATGCAATATAATATTTTCTTTATCAAGATTATTTATTCATTTAATATGGTAATTTCTTACTTTTATTTATATATTATAAATCTAATTGTTAGATTACTCTAAGAGTTAGAGATTTCGAGTTTCACTCGGAACCTTATATGAAATTAGTAAAGACCTGAGAGTTACAACATATGGTGATATAGTTGCAAGAGTTGCAAATGGTGTTGAGAAATATCACGCATTCTCTCGAATATAAATTATTTCTGGTCTAAATCTATTGACATAGGTCGGTCATTATATTAGTAAGACTAGTGCATTGTCTATATATGTAATTGACATATGGTTTGTCTCAACAGACTATGAGCTTAGCGGAAGTTTGTATAGAGATGCAGATATTCATTAGTGGAATGAATATCGAACAAACTCATTAAAGATGACTAATAGATATTCCATAAAACTGTCAATAGTTGTCTTTTCGAGTTGAGTAGTTAATGGGGTCCTTTGACTTGAGACACCACGGTGGTCTTGTGAGTGATCCTCTGTGCCTGATACCATGCATGTCAGAGACCTTCTATGGTCTGACCTCTGGATGACTGTTAGGTATGGATCGATGCTCACGGAGATCGGTGTGTGTTAATATGAAGATTCGTCAGTTCATATGGTTGGATTATGTTTCCAGAAATTTTTCAGAGTATATTCCAGAAATCTTTTGGCCGAAAGTTCATTGAAGAAATTGTTTCTTTAACATTATAAATAATATTGAAAAAGAGTTTTGCATATATTATTTATTAATGGAATATAATTATGAAAATTTATTTTATATTGAGTAGATAAAGTTTTGACAGTAAAACTATAACCTTACTCAATTGGAGACGGTAATGACGAAGGGATTATACATTAACGTTTTAACCTCGACTTGTATGGTTCGACGTGTCGTGTTGTTTTTAGTCATGATTTGTAGGTGGGCAGACCTTCATGAATATATGTACGAATATATGAGAGAGAGATATATATATATATATATATATAACAACCGAACGTGAGCCTAGAGAGTTCCATTATATTAAGTTTACTCATTGAGCACTAGGGCGATTTTTCGTCAAATGTTGACAATGTATTTTTTGGGTTTTAAGGATTAAATTGTTTGATCCGATAAATTATGAGATAAATTGAATTAATTAATTTTATATCAAGAGTTGATATAAGTTTATTGTATAATAAATGTAAATTTGATTTACATTAAATTAGTAATTAATTAGTAAATTAATTTAATTGTTAAATTAATGTACAAAATTAATTACTTGGTTTATACAAATAAAGGTTTTAATTAATTAAAGTAACTTTAGTTAATGCAATTGAATATTTTTTTAATTAAGGTAACTAAATCATTTGATTGTGACTAAGTTGGTGAGATTAATTTTTAACTTTGGTTAAGTTAGCTTTTTTGAAACATGTGGTGTGGAGTAAAGATGCTTTTAAACCATGGATTAAATTATAATGGTTTGGTTTGTTTTCTTTAATTAATTTTAATGAAAATAAAAGGTTTAAAAAGCAAAAATTGTTTTACACTATCTCTTAACTAACCCTCTGCTTACTGCCGAAAGAGAAGAAATAAATGAATTGACTTTGTTTTCTTCTTTGGCTTTTGTCCACTGCCGAGCAAGAGGATTAAAAAGAATTGTTCTTTGCTTTCAAAATCCAAGCCAAAAATCTCACCTAAAAATTACCCAAATAAAATAATCAAGTCCATAGAATTAATCCCAAAGGGTTGAGGGTTAATTTGTGTTCTTGAAGCTTGGATTTTTCCTAGGGTTTAAGAGTTAAATTTTGGGGAAAATCTTGTTGCCATTCTTGAGTAATCAAACCACCTTTTGATCACCAAGATTTGTTCTTGGAGAAGCTCAATTTGGTGGAGGAAGAAGGAATTTCAAAGAATCAAGAGCTTGGAGGATTTGGGGATTTTGGATGCAAAACTTCAACAATTGGCAATGGTTGAAATCAATTGTTGGTAAATTTAATTTATAAATTTATTGTTGTTTTGTTGATGATTTTTGTTGAGAAAAATTGTTGTGGAAGTGTTGAATAATTAGAAGCATGTATGTGAGGTTCTTGATGCATTCAAGTGTATGAAAAATTGGTATATAGTTGATATATTAATTTTGTATGCTTGGATTAATTTTTCAAGTGTTGAAAAATAATTTTTTTTGCTTAGATTAATTTTTTTCAAGTGATGGAAAATTAATTTAATGCTTGGATTTAATTTTTCAAGAGTTGATAAATTGATTAAAGTGTTTAAAATATTTTTTTGAGCTTATGGAAAATTTATTTTGATTAATTGGAATAAATTTGTGATTAAAAATTTTAAACACTATTTTTTTTCCATTGTCGGAAAAAAAAAAATTCGCTCGGGATTTGATCTCTGGCGGGTTCCGCTGCGCATGGCTTATCCGTTCCTCACTCAACATTACCACCATGGCTAGAAGACGCCATCAAAACAAATCAAAATAACAAAGAAAATGAAATTAAAATAATCAAAAGAAAAGAGGAAAGAACTAAGAACTAAATCTTAATCACTAAAAGATTAGAAGTGATCAAGAAGAAGAAAGAAAAGAAAGAAAAGTTGAGATCATTTTCGGTGATTTGCAATGGATTGGTAAGATCCCATCTTAATATATATGTTCTACTTGGTTATGTGATGAGGAACTCACTTGAATGATTAGGCCAAGCAAACCCCATGCAACGGATAGAACCCCAATACCCGCGAATTTGATTTTGTAGGAACAAAACCCTTCCAAGACCACAAGGAAGACCCACAAAGAACTTGTCTTTGAGAACCCTTAAGATGATGTCTTATTGTGTTCTCTTAGCACAGAGACTCCACTAAGGTTGCCTCGCCTTAGATAAGTTAAAGCGGAAACAAAGGGGAATCCCTCCTTTAAGCTTAAATTTTGGCCATAGCCATTCTTAAAGAAGAATTTTGAAAATGGTGGATTATTTTCATTAAAGAAGACAAGTTACAATATATAGTACAAGGCAAGTTACTAAAATGCCTTTAAAAGTAAAAATCAAAATCAACAAAGGTGGAAAGCTTACCCAAGTCAACAAAAATGGTTATCATGATTACAAATGTTAAAAACAAAAGTTAACAAAGGCAATCAAAATCAACAAAGGTGACAAGTTTTTTCCTAAAATAACCAAATTGTCCCATTTGCACAAAATCCTCCAAATTTCGTGGGCTTCATGTAGCGAGGCCCAAATTATGTGTCTTAAGCCCAGTAGGTCTTGTGTAACTCGAATACTTGGTGTTGGACTTGATTCGGCTTCATTCGTCAAAATGGTACTTGACTTTAGAATTGATGGTGTGTTAATCTAGTACGACTTGGGTCAAGTAGAATAGCTTTGGAACCCCTTCATTGAAGCCATCATGTGATGCCAATGTGCCTCCGAGATGTCCGTCGCATTCAGCTATATAACTCTGAGCTAATTCTGTCATTGCTTCCCTGATCCTTTTCACCATTTGTCTTATGATTGGCCATTCTGGTACTTACAATGGCTCTATTATGTTGTTGACCATGTCATTTGATGCTCCATGTGTGGCTTGGATCATGCCATTCCCTCCCTCGTGAAAATGATTCGACCTCGAATCTGCACCTACATCAAAGTAAGACAAATAAAACATTAAACATTGCAGACATTGATGAATACTAAAAAGTGCATATTTATTATACGATAAATCAATCGTTTTACACTTATAGTTTCAGTAATCCCATAAATTTGGCACGTTTGTGAGATAATATTTTAAGTTATGTTTTAAGTGTTTTTATTGTGTTATTTTTGTTATTTGGTACATAAAATACTGCTCGGAAGCTCGACAGGACAAACCAGACTTGGAAAAGGGTAAAAACAGAAATTCAGCTTCTGCGTCGCGACACGAAAACATTTGCACGTCGCGACACACCTAATAAGATGAAGACACTGCGAAACACGCTATTCTCTCAACACGTGTCCCCAACGTGGCATGCACGTTGCGACACGCAGACCAAACTTTGCCTATAAATTGAAGCCTCCGGCAGAAGAAATTTTTATGCTTTCTTTCCGAATTCCTCTATAGATTTTGGAGAGAGAGTGTCTTGTGTGTTTATTTATTTAAAGCTTTTTGTAATGTCTTTTTCTTTCAGTAATAAAATTACGAGTATGTTTAATTACAAAATGAGTAGCTAATTTCTTTTCGCTGGGTAATGGGTGAAGCTTTTATAATGAAAACTTAGATCAATATCGCCTACATTATAATAAATAAATTGTAATATAATGATTAAAACTTAATTTAGATCTAGATTTATTATTGACAAAATTGGCTACCGCCTATATGGCTGGTTTTATCTTGCTTCCGCCTATATGGCTGGTTTTATCTTGCTACCACCTATATGGATGGTTTTATACGATTTTGGCATAATTGAGTACCCTTGGCATGACTTGTTATAGACAAACGGTATCACCGCCTACATGGCTGGTTTTATATGGTATCATCGCCTATATGGCTGATTTTATACGGTATCACCGCCTTTATGGATGGTTTTATGTTTTTGGCATACTCAGTACCTTGGCAGGACTAGTTATCGACATAAATGACTATCGCCTTTATGGCCAGTTCTATATATTGGCATAATTAATTCATGAGATAAATTAATGGCTAACAAGGACAATTTATATATTATAATTAAGCGAGATTTCTAGATTTGAAATATTAAAAGTGGATCCCCTAATTCCAGTATTTCATTTTATTACTACATTTTCACTTAAAAGTTTTCAACAACTCCAACAAATCAAACCTTTTTCTTTTCGCTCTACTTATCATTCTATTTTATTAAATCTATTCTATGTGGATCCATCTCGGACTTACCAGGTTATTTTATTACTTCGACACTCTTATACTTGGGAGTAAAAGACCACTTTTTGAGTGTGTCAAGTTTTTGACGCCGTTGCCGGGGAATTATTATTTAGTAGATAGAATAATTTTTCTTTTTCTTTATTTTATTTTTATAGTTTTTTTTTATCTTGTCATTAATTTCCTTTTGTAAATATTGTATTTGTTTTATTTTTTTGTTTAGGTTGCATGAGATACTGGTCTCGATCATCCAGCGTAAGATTAAACAGAGAATCTCCATCACCTTTATCATTCGTCAAAATAGTTGAGAACCAAATTGAAAATCCACATGCCCGAGTTGAAAACCCGGTTAATCAGGAAGAAAATGAGTCTCAGCACGGAGATCCTAATCATCCTAGGACAGTCAAACAATTCATGAATTCCACTAAGACAGGATCACCATCTTGCATTGTTTTTCCTCCAGATGCAACACATTTCAATTTTAAATCAGGTATCATCCATCTTTTACCCACATTCTATGGTCTAGAATCAGAGATCCTTATCAGCACTTAAGGGAGTTTGAAGAGGTATGTAACACTTACTCAAATCAAAATTGTAGCATGAATATAATTAATTCGTTTAAAGTTTTTTCCCTTTTCTTTAAAGGATAAAGCTAAAATTTGACTGTAAAACCTTAGGTCGAGATCTATTAGAACATGGGATGATTTACAAGAATAGTTTCTTACAAAGTTCTTTCCCCATCATAGAACAAATTCCTTTAAGATGAGAATCACAGCCTTCACACAAGAGTTGAGGGAAACACTTTACCAATGTTGGGAGAGGTTTAACGATATGTTAAACATTTGTCCACATCACGGGTTTGAAACATGAAGGCTGGTTGTCTATTTCTACAAGGGGTTAACACCCCAAGGTTGACAAGTAGTGGAGATGATGTGTAATGGCGAGTTTAGGGACAAAGATCCTGAAGATGAACTAGATTATCTAGAACACATAGCAGAGAATGCATAACAATATGATACAGTTGGCACCTATGAGTCGTTTGTAAAACCACAGCCATCTGGTAGAGGTATGTTTAACTTTAGGGAAGACTATGACCTTGTTGCCAAGTATGCATCTCTATCTAAAAAATTGAAGCTTTAGAAGCCGGGAAGAGTGATCATGTCAAGTCAGTTCAGGAAGTCCTATGTCAAATCTGTAATTCTAATGAACATGTCACACAAGTTTGCCCATCTTTATGCCCTACAAGAATGTCTCCATGACCAAGTCAGTTCCATGAACATATTCAATAGACCAAATCCAAACCCATACTCACAAACCTATAATTATGGTTGGAGAAACCATCCAAACTTCAATTGGAGGAATTATAACCAAGCACAATACTCACAACAACCTCCCCAGGTCGTCAGAATTTCCCAAATTCCCAGAATTATGCACCATATGTCCCACCACATAGAAAAACCATTGAGGATACCTTGAATGCATTCATGGAAAAACAGGAAGCTGTTAATAACCAAAATGCACAAACGATGAATGATTTAAGAGAAATTTTTGCTAAAATTACATCTGCATTAAACATTAATAAGAAAGAAAAGTTTTCTACACAACCATAGTCAAATCCCAAGAGTCATTTAAATTCTCACGAGGGTAGTTCTGGAAATCAACACTTAGACCAAGTCAAATATGTTATTACTCTTCGTAGTGGTAAGGACATCCACAGACATATTCTTGAACCTCACAAAGCTGAGAATAAAACAGATTCAGAGGGTAAGGAAGGGGTTGATAAACCATTACCTGTCATTGATAATAATAATTTGTCACATGCACCTCCATTCCCTCAAGCATTAAAAACAAAGAAATTGAACCATTCCCCAGAAATTTATGAAATATTCAAACAGGTAAAGGTCAATATTCCTTTGTTAGATGTCATCCAACAGATATCATCTTATGCCAAATTTCTGAAAGATCTGTGTACCGTTAAAAGAAAACATCAGGTAAGAAAGAAAGTTTTTCTAGCTGAACAGGTAAGTTCCATTCTTTCAACCAATAATGCATTAAAATACAAAGACCCTGTTTGTCCAACTATTTCTTGTATTATTGGAAATCAAAACATTGAACATGTTTTGCTTGATCTTGGAGCTAGTGTAAATTTACTTCCATTTTCGGTTTACCAACAAATAAATATCAGTGAGATGAAACCAACCTCAACCTCTCTTTTACTTGCAAGTAGATTAGTTAAGGTACCAAAAGAAATTGTGGAAGATGTGTTATTGCAAGTCGATAAATTCATATATCCTATGGATTTTATTATTTTAGAAACACAACCTGTGATAGATAGTTATAAACCAATCCCTGTAATATTTGGTCGCCCATTTTTAGCAACAGCTAACAGATAGTTATAATCTGTCTTTTGGCAACATGACATTAGAGTTAAATATTTTTAACATGTGCAAACATCCATATGATGAGAATAATGAAAATGAAAGCATAGAATCAATTGAACCTATTGTGGATGAGCATATTCAGGGGAGTTTATCTGATCCCATGGAATTTTATATTGCTAATTTTGTTGAGTCAAGTGCGTAAATAGATTCAGATATTACTAATAATATTCTACTTGACTCTACACATATATTGGAAGACAATGGAGAGATATAAAATTTGGAAGAACTGGGAACACTGGAAAAAGAAGAAAAACACGAAGAAACACCCAAATCGGAGTTAAAAACTTTGCCAGAAGGACTGAAATATACATTTCTAGAAGATAATCAAACTTACCCTGTGGTAATTTCTTCTTCTCTCACAAGCAATCAAGAAGGTAAAATTTTAAATGTGTTAAAAGAACATAAACTGGCAATTGGATGGACTTTAAAAGACATAAAGGCATTAATCCATTAATCTGCACACATAGAATACCTTTAGAAGATAATGCTAGGACATATCGTCAACCCCAAAGAAGATTAAACCCTCACATGAAAGAAGTAGTAAAAACAGAGGTCCTTAAACTTCTCGAAGTAGGCATTATCTACCCTATCTCTGATAGTAAGTGGGTAAGTCCTACACAAGTTGTACCCAAAAAGTATGGAATTATTAAGTCAGTTTTGTTCTCCATTCAAGTTTATTGGTCTTCTTTATTTATTCTTCCTAAGTCTGTTGTGAGGAAGGTGGAGACGATTCTACGCTCTTTCCTTTGGAAGGGTAGTGTGCTTACCTCTTCTAGGGCGAGAGTGGCTTGGAGCAAAGTTTGTTTACCTCTTCAGGAGGGGGGGGGGGTGGGGATAAAGAGTTTGGATTCTTGGAATAGAGCGGCTATTGTTAAACATATTTGGTTTCTTTGTTCTGGCCAGGTTTCCTCATGGTCGAGTTGGGTTCACTCTTATTTGTTGCGGGGGAGAAGTTTTTGGGAGGTCCCTTGTCCTTCAGATTGCTCTTGGAGTTGGCGTAAGATCTTGGAGCTTCGTTCTTGGTCCCGTCGGTGGATGAGAGTGAGGATTGGGAATGGTGAGAAGACGTTATTATGGTTTGATTATTGGCATCCTGTTGGCCCGATTGTGGACACGTTGGGCGAGAGAGTGATTTATGATTCTGGCTTGGATAGAATGGCTACAGTTGCATCCATTATCTCCGATTCTGCTTGGCAATGGCCCCCATCTAGATCTGCTGCTCTTATTGATTTGGCTCAGTCTCATCTTCCGTCTCCTTCTAGTTTGAGGGAGGATGTGTTGGTTTGGGAGGAGGATACAAACAGAAGATTCTCTGTGGATAGTGCCTGGAATGCTATGAGGTCAAGGAGACCCCAGTTGCATTGGTCTCGAGTTGTTTGGTTCCGGAAGGCAATTCCCCGTCATTCCTTCTTCTTTGGATGTCTATTCAGGGTGGCCTTTGTACTCAGGACAGTCTGATGAGATTTGGCATCTCTGCTTGCTCGCGGTGTATTCTCTGTGGTTGTTCGAGTGAGGACATTGATCATCTTTTCTTCCAGTGCCTCTATTCTTCAAGGGTCTGGTCGTCTGTGCTGGCCATGTGTGGGTTAGATTGGAGTCGCCGAGATTGGTGTCAGATTGTTGTGTGGGTTTGTCAGTTCTCCGGAGCCTCTTTATGTCATCTTCTGGTTCGTCTGTCCTTTGCAGCGTCAGTCTACCATATTTGGAGGGAGAGAATGCTCGCACTCATGATATGCCTCTTCGGCCTGTTTCTGCTCTTCTTTATGATATTGCTTTTGATGTTCGGAATCGTGTTAGCTCCTTACGAAAGGTGAATCCATCTTATGACAATAAATGGCTTCACCTTTCGTGGCACCTACCTGATGACATCTTTTGTTGATTCTTTTGTAGCCTTTTGGCTTTGTAGCCTTTTGGCTTTTTCTAGGAGGGCCTGTCCTCTCTAGTGCCTGGGGTATGCCCCTTTGCTCTTTGTATAGTTCTCTTTGGTTATAATACTTACCTTATCCAAAAAAAAATGTGTATTGATTATAGAAAATTGAATGACGCAACTAGAAAAGATCATTTTCCTTTACCATTTCTTAACCAAATTTTAGAAAGAGTAGTTGGAAATCCATACTATTGTTTTCTTGATGGTTACTAGGGTTATTATCAGATTCTCATTGCTTTAGAAGACCAGAAACAGGCCACATTCATATGCCCCTTTGGAACATTTGCATTTAGGAAAATGCCTTTTGGACTTTGTAATGCACCAATAATATTCCAACAATACATGATAAACATATTTAGTGACATGGTTGAACACTCTTTAGAGGTCTTTATGGATGATATAACTGTTTTTGGAAATTCATTTGATAATTGCTTGAATAATTTAGGAAATATTTTGAAAAGATGTGAAGAAAAATGACTTGTGTTAAACTAGGAAAAAAATACCATTTCATGACTAATTCGGGAATTATTTTAGGACACGTTGTGTCGTCTAAAGGTATTGAGGTTGACAAGGCAAAAATAGAGGTAATTTCTAAATTACCATCACAAAAAAACATTCAGGGAAATCCGTTCTTTCTTAGGACATGCATGATTTTATAGGAGGTTCATTAAAAACTTTAGTACCATATCCAGACCCTTATGTAACCTCCTATTAAGAGATGCAACATTTGAATGGACAGAATAATGTCAAAAATCATTCGAAAAAATTATCAGTCTTTTGACTTCTTCTCATATTATGCAATCCTCTAATTGGTCATTGCCTTTTGAGCTAATGTGTGATGCTAGTGATTATGCAGTTGGTGCAATGCTAGGACAGAGAAAGGAAGGTAAGCCGCATGTAATATATTACGCAAGTAGAACTTTAAACAGTGAACAAATGAATTACACTACCACAGAAAAAGAACTACTAGCTCTAATATTTGCATTGGATAAATTTCGATCATATTTAATCAGTTCTTTAACCATTGTTTATTCTTTTCATGTTGTTGTTAGATATTTGATGTCTAAACAGGATGCCAAGCCAAGATTAATACGGTGGATTTTGTTGCTTCAAGAATTCAATCTCACAATCAAAGACAAGAAATGGGCAGATCACTTATCGAGACTCACAAACGAGTCACTAATTGATACAACTCCCATCAATGATTCCTTTCCCGATGAATTTTTATTATCTGTAAACACAATGCCTTGGTATGCTAATATTGTCAATTTTCTTGCAACATGAAAGATACCTCCAGTCTGAAGCCAACAAGATATGAGGAAATTTTTGACCGAAGTCAAAAGATTCTACTGGATGATCCACATCTGTTTAAATACTGCCCTGATCATATTTTCAGACGATGCATACCAAATAGTGAGATGAGTGTGTTATTCAGTTTTGTCATTCAGAAGCATGTGGAGGTCATTTTTCATCTAAGAAAACCGCTGTAAAAATCTTGCAGCATAGATTTTATTGGCCCACCGTTTTTAAAGTTACAAACACTTTATGAAAAACTTACAAAAGCTATCAAAAGTTGGGATCCATTTCAAAAAGAAACATGATGCCTTTAAATCCCATCATTGTCGTCGAAATCTTTGATTGTTGGGGAATAGATTTCATGGGCCCATTTCCACCATCATTTAGATTTTTATATATTTTAGTTGTAGTTGATTATGTCTCAAAATGAGTCGAGGCAATTCCTTGTCGGAACAATGATCACACAACTGTGATCAAATTTTTAAAAGAAAATATGTTGAGTCGATTTGGAATCCCTCGGGCCATAATAAGTAATTGAGGTAAACACTTTTGTAATAGACCATTTGAGTCCTTAATGAAAAAGTATAGAGTCACACACAAAGTTTCCACCTCCTATCACCCTCAGACAAACAGTCAAGTTGAATTAGCGAATAGGAAAATTAAACAAATTTTAGAAAAAAGGTTAACCCAAATAGCAAAGATTGGTCCCTTCGACTAACTGATGCACTTTGGGCATACCGAACAGCTTTCAAAACATCTTTGGGAATGTCCCCCTATCGTCTTGTTTATGGAAAACCTTGTCATTTACCTGTAGAACTTGAGCATAAAGCATATTGGGCTATTAAAGCATTTAATTCAAACCATGAAAATGTCGGTCATGAACGTGAATTACAATTAAATGAACTGAAGAGTTAAGGAATGATTCATATGAGAACACGAAAATTCTTAAAGCTAAAACTAAGGTCTTTCGTGATAGTCGAATTTCACGAAAAATATTTGAAGTTTGTGAAAAGGTTTTGCTTTATAATTCCCGTCTTCATTTATTTCCTGGAAAATTAAAATCCAAATGGAGTGGCCTATTCATTGTGAAACACCTTTACCCATACGAGGCTATTGACATTGAGAATCCTAGGGATGTTGATGTATTTAAAGTGAATGGACGCGTCTGAAACCATTTTTGGAGTGCTCAAAATTTCTAGAAACTTTTTTCCTGTCAAACCCAGTATATTGTGATTGATGCAGTTTCTTTTATTTTCTGTTTAATATTTCTCGAATTTCCATTTTTCTTTTTTGCAGCTTTTTTGTCTTTTCTCTATTTAATCTCACACCTCGGTAAAGCAGCGGATAACGATACTCCGTGACTCAAAGTCGATTATTTCAGTCTCATAAAATTACTGATACCTACACACCAAAGCATGGAAGAAACTCTCGCAAACCTCCGTAAATATTTTCCTTCTCTTCCCCAAAATGCTATGACAAAAATTTATAAAGCACGCACAGAAAGGATGAGGCTTCTTATAATTCATGGTATTCTTAGTGATATCCAATGGATAATTGAAGCAAAAGTTTACTTGGCAGGTGAGTCATCTGACTCTTTCATTTCTTACATGTCTGGTTTAGGGAAAAACCAAAGAGCTAAACAATTAAGTGTTTGTTATAAGTGCACGATGTGCGTGCAACACTCATTGTCGTTCTTTAGGAATGATGTCTGATAATCGCGAAGATAAAATTCAATTCATTAGGGATGGCATGAGTAAGGAGTTTTTGGATGATATATCATTGACTCTTAAGACGCATCCTAATGGATATGTTCATCGAGAGATTCGCAAGTTACATACACAATTTCAAAAAAAAAAGACAACAATACAGCCTCGGGAATCTGACTTTAAAAGACCCTATTTGCCAATTTATAAGAAAGTTGGATGGGAAGCCTATCCTCGACCCATAGAGGGAGTTCAAGCCGTTACTGGACGTAAAACCAGAGGAAGATGTGAGCCACAATCACAACTACCAGTATATATTATTTTAAATTATTGCTTTGATTTCCTTTATTTTAAATTACTATTTTGATTTACTTTTTATCGGCAGTATCTAACCTTTTTTGTTCACGATCTATTTTCCTAATAATTGTCATTTTGCAGGTATTAGTGCATTTATTACTCACCCTTTTCAGGATCTATAAATTCAACTCGTCACTTCTCTCTCTTCACACATTTAGCTAAGAGATATAACACAAATGAAGACAACTTCAAAACAATGATTCACTAATATTTGTGTGTTTTGTGGAATTAGCTCAAGAACTAAATCAGAATTTGTTGAGGCTGCGAGAGAATTGGGTAGAGTTATGGCAAACAGAAACATGCACTTAGTATATGACGGTGGCAATTTTGGATTGATGGGGTGTATTTCAAAAGCTGTACAAGAATGTGGTAGTCAAGTTTTGGGGATCATTCCAAAACCCTTAACAGAGGACAATATCATCGGAAAATCAAATGGAGAAGAAAGTATTGTCCCAGGTATGTCTAAAAGACTCACTGAAATGATCAATCATTGACATGAGTCCAACCACACCAGAGACATTACAGGATGCATCTAATAACTTGGAGGAACCCATGCAGTTGCCAACAGGTCCAATCACACGCCAAAGAGCAAAGAAGATCAGAGAGGCCTTTGCGGGACTAGCTCAGAGCTATGTGACCAGTTGTAGCAACCAAGTCAAGTGCGCACCAGAGACACATATGGGCATAACCAGAGAGGTCCCCAAGCTATTTCATTTGACCCAGATCAGCTCAGACTGAAGCATAGCAGAGCAGCTTCAGCACCAGCACCCTTTTGACCCGATTTCACCCATTTTGGGACTATGTTGAATTCGGCCAAATGGGGGCATTTTTGTCATTTGTGCTCGACATTTTGACTTTATTTATGATGTAATTAGCATGGTTGACTATGTCATTAGGCTTAATTATGCTTAGATCTCTACTTAGCCGGAAGCACGTCAATTTACTATAGCATGTAAGCACCTCAATTAGCTTAAGTGAGATTAGCTTCTAATCTTTGTTTTAAGTTTATTTAGGTGCAAAAGGACCTTAATGGTCGTGGTTGAGGTGCTTGACTTAGGGCTTTTGGTAATTTTAGCTCTAGGGTCATTTTAGTCTTTTTACTCTCTTGTAACCCTTATTATATGACTCTTCTTTGTATTTTGTAGACAACCAACGTAATATACATAATTTTGAAAGAGAGAAAAGCTTGAGTTTTCCATGGCTATGGCCAAAACCTTGTTGAGGGAGGGATTCCCCTTTTCAAGTTCAAATTGACTTATCTAAGCTTGGCAACTTAGTGGCGTCTCCATTGCTAGCAAAATACAATCTGATTTCATGCTTGTGGTTATCATGGACGTGAGTTTCATGGTGGTTAGGGGCTGATCTTGGTTGGGTTTTGTTCCTACAAAATCAGTATTCAAAGTTCTTGGGGTTTTGAGAAAGATGCTTGGGGGTTTCCAACCCAAGTGAGTTCTTGTCATTTGGTATCATGAGCTTAGGGTTCTGAGGTCTGATTTCCTATCCTTTGTTTTGTTTATTCTTGTATTCATCTTTGTTCTTTGTTGATTTAATTTCGGCATCAAGGTTTTACTTCCACCTTGATTCGGCCATTGTTGGATCTTGTTGTTTCTTGCTGATTCTTGTTGATTTGTGATCAAATATCATGAATAACATTCTGCCTTGAGTGTTTTTTGATTGATCATGAGTATTTCTTTGAGTTAAGCTTTGCCTACTTAGGTCAAAATTGGGGCTTTTGTGTTCTTTGCTTGAATCAAGTGTTTAGTTGTTAATTGTAAGTTACTAGGACGTGTTTAACATTGTTATTAAGTTATTAGTTTCAAAAATCAAAAAAAAAAAAATGCATCAGGTCAGATTCGGCCAAGGAAGAACCATCACCACCCTTGCTTTGTTCTTGCCATATGCATGTCACTTAGCTTGTTTTCAATAGGTATTGTTCATATCTACTTTGAGAAAATCAGATTGCACTTCATTACTCCTAGCATTTGCTTGAACTAGCTTGTTTGCAATCTTTGTGAAGTTGTTGCAATCTTGTGAAGTGTGGGAAAACAAGTGTTTTTAAGTGTTGTGGTGAGGCATTTGAGTGAATGAGTGTTGAAACAAAATGAAATGCTTATGGATTGATGAGGCCGTGAGACTCTTGAAGTTTACTTATGCGTGAGTGCTTGATGTGCTTATGTTGAAGCATGAATTAACAAGTGTGCTTGCTGATTTGCTTGAGCCATCATTAGCTTGACATTGGATTTGTGTTGAAATCATTAGCATGACATTGAAAATGGAAGCACTCATGAGCTTGACATGGAAATTTGAGTAGCCATCATTGCATTTGAGAGGTGCTTGAAGGGGCAAGCTGCTGCATCACCAAGTTAATTGGAAAAATTGTTTAGTTGGTTTGTAACTTACCATTGCTGAATTGACATGCTTACTTGACCTACTTGTAAGCTACTTACGTAAGCAGCTGAGTCACCTACTTGTTTTGAAAAAAAAAAAAAAAAAGAAAAGAAAAAAAAAAAAAAAAGAGAATTGGTCGCATTGTGCTTAGCTTGATTAGACCATTTTCAAGTTGATTGGATTGCTTTACATGAGTTACATTGATATTTGATTTGGTTTGAGCTTGAAAGACTATATTTGTGTTATAGCCGAATTGAAATCCTTTGTGCTTCATTGTGTTTCATTGGAGTGTAAACACTTGTGAGTGTGTGTGAGAAGAAAAGAAAGGTGAGCTCAAACACTATAGTGAGTGACCACAAGATTGCTTCAGTGACACGTTGATTGCTTGCTTGCTTATTTATTGCATTTAGCTAACTCGTCATTCTTTCTTATTCTGAGCACTCTAGCTATAAGTTTCTTTCGATTGAGTCTCCGTGATTACTTATCTTATTTGCTTTATTCCACCTGCTCTATATACATTGTGTTTCTGCTAGCTTGTGGACTACACCTTAGTTGACCATACTGGGAATTGAGTTGATTTGTAATTGAATTGAGGAAGAACTCAAGAGTGGTAAAAAGGCAGTGATTGTGAGCACAGTATCGGGTAAAAGCCAATAGAGTGCAAACATGAGTGGAGTGATATCATTCGAGTGTATGCACGTGAGATTGTGAGGATTTACATATTTGTTTTGCTTTTTATTATTTCTAATCTGTTTGTTTAGTGTTGAGATGGCAGGTCCAAGTTTAACTATTGATGAATAAGATCGAGGTTTTGGATACTTTCAAAGTGATATCTAAGATATTATGAGTGATTATAGAAGATCTTATGAGAAATGGAAAAATACTTGGAAGGTAACTAAATATGCAGTGAATGAAGAGAGTACTCAACAACCAAAAGCTATTGGAGTTGTGTGTAATGAAGTGAGAAGCACTTGTGATGTTGAGTGCATAGCGAATGAAAACACTTGTGAGGCCTTGAATGTTGTGAATTGTGTTATAAGTGACATGGTGAGTGAAAATGCTTGTGAGACCGTGAGCATTGAGGGAGTAAACACTTGTGGGTAGTGTGCTTTGAGGTTGAAAAACATAGTGAAGCTGAGCAGGTGTGTGAGGAGGTCTTTGCAAGTATGGTTGAGATAATGGCCATGAGTGATGATGAAGCTGTGAGAGCTGGTGAAAAGAAAGTAGATGTGGTAGTGAAGTTTTTCCATAACATTTTCTCTATTGTTTATGCTTTTTCATCGCAGGTACAAGTGGTCAAGTATGATTCTTTTATATTTCAATATCATCGTCCAATTGATTTTGTCATAACTATCTATGATCCGGGTTCGGATTCGAGGACGAATCCATTTCAAGAGAGGGAGAATGACATGATCCAAGGGACAACATTTGACATGAATGCAGTCATCCAAGGAACATTAGAGCCTTTGCAATTGCCAACAGACCCAATCACACGCCAAAGAGCTAAGAAGATCACAGACGCAATAGCGGGGCCAGAGTTTGCATATAATAGATGCATTCATCCTTCTAGTTTTTACTTGCCTTATGAGATTGATTATGATTCTAATTCATTAACTCCTATGGATTTATTATCTTTGATTCTTATTAAGCTTGGGAGTATGAATGATAAGGGAAAGGCAGAGTTAGTGAGAATAATAGGTTTCCAACGCATTGTGTTTGACCCCGGCAATTGGGTGTGGCTTTATATGCAAGAGGAAAAGATCCAAGCTACAATCGAGAGGAGATGGACCTTTTCAAGTCTTGGAAAGGATCAATGACAATGCATATAGCTGGATTTGCAAGGTAAGTACAACGTATCTACTGCTTTTATGTTTTTGACTTAACTCATTTTGATGTAGGTTCAGATTCGAGGTCGAATCCTTTTCAACAAGGAGGGAATGACATGAGTCCAACGACACCAGAGACATTACAGGATGCATCTAATAACTTGGAGGAACCCATGCAGTTGCCAACAGGTCCAATCACACGCCAAAGAGCAAAGAAGATCAGAGAGGCCTTTGCGGGACTAGCTCAGAGCTATGTGACCAGTTGTAGCAACCAAGTCAAGTGCGCACCAGAGACACATATGGGCATAACCAGAGAGGTCCCCAAGCTATTTCATTTGACCCAGATCAGCTCAAACTGAAGCATAGCAGAGCAGCTTCAGCACCAGCACCCTTTTGACCCGATTTCACCCATTTTGGGACTATGTTGAATTCGGCCAAATGGGGGCATTTTTGTCATTTGTGCTCGACATTTTGACTTTATTTATGATGTAATTAGCATGGTTGACTATGCCATTATGCTTAATTATGCTTAGATCTCTACTTAGCCGGAAGCACGTCAATTTACTATAGCATGTAAGCACCTCAATTAGCTTAAGTGAGATTAGCTTCTAATCTTTGTTTTAAGTTTATTTAGGTGCAAAAGGACCTTAATGGTCGTGGTTGAGGTGCTTGACTTAGGGCTTTTGGTAATTTTAGCTCAAGGGTCATTTTAGTCTTTTTACTCTCTTGTAACCCTTATTATATGACTCTTCTTTGTATTTTGGAGACAACCAACGTAATATACATAATTTTGAAAGAGAGAAAAGCTTGAGCTTTCCATGGCTATGGCCAAAACCTTGTTGAGGGAGGGATTCCCCTTTTCAAGTTCAAATTGACTTATCTAAGCTTGGCAACTTAGTGGCGTCTCCATTGCTAGCAAAATACAATCTGATTTCATGCTTGTGGTTATCATGGACGTGAGTTTCATGGTGGTTAGGGGCTGATCTTGGTTGGGTTTTGTTCCTACAAAATCAGTATTCAAAGTTCTTGGGGTTTTGAGAAAGATGCTTGGGGGTTTGCTTGGTTTCCAACCCAAGTGAGTTCTTGTCATTTGGTATCATGAGCTTAGGGTTCTGAGGTCTGATTTCCTATCCTTTGTTTTGTTTAATCTTGTATTCATCTTTGTTCTTTGTTGATTTAATTTCGGCATCAAGGTTTTACTTCCACCTTGATTCGGCCATTGTTGGATCTTGTTGTTTCTTGCTGATTCTTGTTGATTTGTGATCAAAATATCATGAATAACATTCTGCCTTGAGTGTTTTTTGATTGATCATGAGTATTTCTTTGAGTTAAGCTTTGCCTACTTAGGTCAAAATTGGGGCTTTTGTGTTCTTTGCTTGAATCAAGTGTTTAGTTGTTAATTGTAAGTTACTAGGACGTGTTTAACATTGTTATTAAGTTATTAGTTTCAAAAATCAAAAAAAAAAAAAATGCATCAGGTCAGATTCGGCCAAGGAAGAACCATCACCACCCTTGCTTTGTTCTTGCCATATGCATGTCACTTAGCTTGTTTTCAATAGGTATTGTTCATATCTACTTTGAGAAAATCAGATTGCACTTCATTACTCCTAGCATTTGCTTGAACTAGCTTGTTTGCAATCTTTGTGAAGTTGTTGCAATCTTGTGAAGTGTGAGGAAAACAAGTGTTTTTAAGTGTTGTGGTGAGGCATTTGAGTGAATGAGTGTTGAAACAAAATGAAATGCTTATGGATTGATGAGGCCGTGAGACTCTTGAAGTTTACTTATGCGTGAGTGCTTGATGTGCTTATGTTGAAGCATGAATTAACAAGTGTGCTTGCTGATTTGCTTGAGCCATCATTAGCTTGACATTGGATTTGTGTTGAAATCATTAGCATGACATTGAAAATGGAAGCACTCATGAGCTTGACATGGAAATTTGAGTAGCCATCATTGCATTTGAGAGGTGCTTGAAGGGGCAAGCTGCTGCATCACCAAGTTAATTGGAAAAATTGTTTAGTTGGTTTGTAACTTACCATTGCTGAATTGACATGCTTACTTGACCTACTTGTAAGCTACTTACGTAAGCAGCTGAGTCACCTACTTGTTTTGAAAAAAAAAAAAAGAAAAGAAAAAAAAAAAAGAGAATTGGTCGCATTGTGCTTAGCTTGATTAGACCATTTTCAAGTTGATTGGATTGCTTTACATGAGTTACATTGATATTTGATTTGGTTTGAGCTTGAAAGACTATATTTGTGTTATAGCCGAATTGAAATCCTTTGTGCTTCATTGTGTTTCATTGGAGTGTAAACACTTGTGAGTGTGTGTGAGAAGAAAAGAAAGGTGAGCTCAAACACTATAGTGAGTGACCACAAGATTGCTTCAGTGACACGTTGATTGCTTGCTTGCTTATTTATTGCATTTAGCTAACTCGTCATTCTTTCTTATTCTGAGCACTCTAGCTATAAGTTTCTTTCGATTGAGTCTCCGTGATTACTTATCTTATTTGCTTTATTCCACCTGCTCTATATATACATTGTGTTTTCTGCTAGCTTGTGGACTACACCTTAGTTGACCATACTGGGAATTGAGTTGATTTGTAATTGAATTGAGGAAGAACTCAAGAGTGGTAAAAAGGCAGTGATTGTGAGCACAGTATCGGGTAAAAGCCAATAGAGTGCAAACATGAGTGGAGTGATATCATTCGAGTGTATGCACGTGAGATTGTGAGGATTTACATATTTGTTTTGCTTTTTATTATTTCTAATCTGTTTGTTTAGTGTTGAGATGGCAGGTCCAAGTTTAACTATTGATGATAAGATCGAGGTTTTGGATACTTTCAAAAGTGATATCTAAGATATTATGAGTGATTATAGAAGATCTTATGAGAAATGGAAAAATACTTGGAAGGTAACTAAATATGCAGTGAATGAAGAGAGTACTCAACAACCAAAAGCTATTTAATTGACCAACTCTTAGCTTATGAACCAAAAATCGACCATATTCTTTCTAAATAGAACTGGTCTGGTAACGATCGTGGCAAAAAGCGCAAAGTAAACCTGGACCTTAATCTGTAATCTTTAGTCGTAGATGAAATTGTCAATTCCGCACTAATCAGGTGATATCTTCTAAACTCTATTTCTCATTCCTTTAAACATTAGGGACAATGTCTTCGTCGTGAACCTTAATCTCTTTGGTCTTCTACCAATTTGTTAACTCTCAGTTTTTACTTCTCCACGGCTTGTCTTTTCCTTTTCAGTTGCCTTCTCAGATCTACTTTTAGGTCTTCCCTTAGTTTTTTCAGACCGGTATTTCTTTTTTCTTCTCGCCTTAGCCCTTCGTAATCCCTTCTTCTCAGATCTACTCTCAGATCGACTTTGCTTCGCCTGGTGTCTTTCTATCCTAGCCTTTCTTTCTCCTTTTTTCTCAGATCTACTCTCAGATCGACCTTTTCCGTCTACCCCCCCTCGTTTATTTCCCTTGTTTCCCCTGCTATTGCTCTTTCCCCTACCCTCTAGTCTTTTCCCATGCCTCCGTCTGGTGTTCCTTTTGTGGGGCCATGCCTCCCTGGAGTTGGCCGTAAGGCTGTGAGGGCTGTCTCGGCGGCCGCTTCTGCCTCGCCTCCTTTGAAGCTTGGTTCTGTTTCCGTCTCGGCGCCGGCGTTAATGACCAATTCAGTTGGTGGTCCTACGTGCAGTGTGGTTTCTCGTCAGCATAAATTTGGTGTTTCCTCTGCGGCCGTCAGTGATGATGATAGCTCTGGAATTGGCGCTATGGGTACTTCCTTGGGCTGTGTGGTCGAAGGTGATGTGAATTGCTTGATTGAGGAGAATTTGGTTTCGGGTCCTGGGGTTGAATGTGTCGCTATTTGTGAGCCGAGTCTTGTAGGTGCAAGTGGTCTTGCTGGTTGTCTGGGTAGTAGTCAGACTGGTATTGGCTTTCAACCTATGTCAGTTAGTGGTTCTGGTCTTGAGGTTGATGAGGGTACTGTTGGTTCTGTTTCTGTTCTTGGCGTTGTTGGAGGAGCTGCTGTTGGCCTGAATTTATGTGTAACCTCTGGGTCTGATAGTGTTGTATGTGAGTCTGGATTTGGTGTTGCAGGGGGGTCTGCGGGCAGTTTGGACTCTGGTGCAGTGGATGTGAAGAATGGATTGAAGTTTGGTGAGTCTGGCAGGTTGGGTGAAGCGAGTCTGATTGGTTCTGCTTGTAGTGCCTTGATGGATTCTGTTATTGTGAATGATGGTGTTGTGGGGCAGAATGCTGCCAATTGACCGGTAGAAGAGTGACTGGTGAGGGTACTGTTGGTTCTGGTTCTGTTCTTGGCGTTGTTGGAGGAGCTGCTGGTGGCCTGAATTTATGTGTAACCTCTGGGTCTGATAGTGTTGTATGTGAGCCTAAATTTGGTGTTGCAGGGGGGTCTGCGGGCAGTTTGGACTCTGGTGCAGTGGATGTGAAGAATGGATTAAAGTTTGGTGAGTCTGGCAGGTTGGGTGTGAAGCAAGTCTGATTGGTTCTGCTTGTAGTGCTTTGATGGATTCTGTTATTGCGAATGATGGTGTTGTGGGGCAGAATGCTGCCAATTTGACCGGTAGAAGAGGGACTGGTGATGACTTGGGTGTGTGTCAGGATGCTATGCCTGCGGCTCCTGTAGTAGTAGGTGGGGGTTATTCTGGTGGTCCTAAGAGTTATGCCTCTGCATTGAATGGTTCTTTGGGAGTTGACCATCTCGATTCGACTTATTCGTCTACTGCTTTACATTATGTCAAACCTAACATTATAGATGGTAAGGTTGTCGTGTGCCCTTCTGTGCTGAAGTGATTGAAGAAGAAGTGTGTACTGGAGGAATACTTTAGTAGGTTACTTTGTGGGAAAACGTCTCCCTTCCAAACTGTCAATTCTATTGCTCACAAGTTATGGGGAAGGATGGGTTTGCTAGAAGTTCTTACCTCCGATAATGGTTTCTTTTTGTTTAGATTCAATAGGCTTCAAGAGGCTAGTGTGGTGTTGGATGGAGCCCCTTGACATATGGCTTATAGACCTTTGATTCTAAAACTTTGGCATCCAAATTTATCTTTGACTAAGGAGGATTTGTTCAAGGTCCCGGTCTGGATTAGACTTTTTGACCTACCTATTCCTTTATGGACGGCGAAAGGGATTAGTTGTGTAGCCAGTGCTGTTGGGAGACCTCTCAATGCTGACCATATTACCCTGTCCAGGAAACGACTCAGTTTTGCTCGTGTTTGTGTTGAGATTGATGCCCGGTATTCCCTTGCTGAAGAGATTGTCTTCCAATACCCTAATGGCACTAGGGTCCCTATTAGGGTTGAGTTTGAATGGGTTCCTGTGAAATGTTCAACTTGTGAAGTTTTTGGTCACTCGGTGAATTCTTGCCCTAAAAAGGCTCCTAGTAAGGAGGTTAAAAAACCTTCTCCGCCCGTTATTCACAAGCCTATTCCGTCTACAGATAAGGACTCTACGGTTGATTCTTCTAAGGATCAGGAGGGGGCCTGGATCCCGGTCACCAAAAACAAGAATAGTAAGGGTACTTCTTTGACCCCTGTAAGTTCAGGTGGAGTTTTGCCTCTGAATGCTGACAATAATCTTGGTTTGGGAGTGTGTTATGCTAATGAGTTGGACTCGACTGTGGTTATTCCTTCTTTGCCTGTGGGTTCTTCTGTGACAGTTTCTGTGGAGATATATGGTATTTTGGAAGGAGAGTGTTCCCTTGATTCTTCACATTTTGGTAAGGATCTCCCCAATTCTGAGTTATTTGAGGGCTCGCCTTCTGCAGCTTTTGATTCGCCCATTCCTATGGTTAACAATTTGGCTATTAAGGCTATTGACTCGCTGGATTCTAAGAAATTGGCTTATGGTAACAATTCTAGAAAAGAGTTCTGGTGGTAAAAGGAGTCAGAAGTGGAAGTCCCCTAAAGGGGGTTGTCGACGCTGAGTTGTGGGTTTGGTTTGTTTGTATATGTTTTAATGATTTTTGGTTGTTGGAATATTAGGGGTCTCAATGACCCATTAAAACATGCCGAAGTTAGGAGGTTTCTTAGTGATGAGAAGCTCTCTTTGTGTGGTTTAGTTGAAACCAAGGTTAAGGAGGTTAATTTTATGAATGTCTCTCGTGTGATAAATCCTTCATGGAAGTTTTTTTGCCACCCTGATATTAGCCCTTTTGGTCGTATCTGGGTCTGTTGGAACCCTAGTGACGTTGTTGTTAGCATCATTCAGTCCTCAGCTCAAGTTATTCATTGTCGTGTGACTCATATTCTGGTATGTGGAATTGTGTAGTTTCAGTGGTTTATGGGGAGTGTGACTATGAGAAGCGGCGGGAGCTTTGGGCTGACCTGATTACTAGTGGTAGTACTTTTGATGATTCCCCGTGGCTTGTTTTGGGTGATTTCAATGCCATCTGGTCTCCGATTGAGCATTGTGGTGGTTATGTGGCTTGGCCAGCTTGGAAAGATGATTTGGGTTGTTGTTTGGGTCAGGCTGGGTTGGATGATCTTCAGTTCTCTGGTTGTAAGTTTACTTGGTTCAATAAGCAGATTCAGTCTCCTATTTGGCGCAAGTTAGACCGTGTTCTTGTTAACCCTTCTTGGGAGTGTCGTTTCCCGGGCTCTTCTGCCCGTTTTCTTCCTCCCCGTATTTCTGATCACTCTCCTATGGTTGTTAAGCTTGCAGATCTCCCTAAGAGGATTATCCCATTTAAGTTCTTTCAGTTTTGGGTGGATCACCCTGATTTTCTCTCTGTTGTGGATAGGGCTTGGGATATTGATGTTCATGGTACTCCGATGTTCCGTTTATGTTGTAAGCTGAAGAATGTTAAGTTGGCTTTGAAAAAATTTAATGTTGAGCATTTCTCTAAGATTTCGTGGCGAGTCCTGGAGATTAGGAATGATCTGGACAGAGTGCAGTGTGCTTTACAGGACCACCCTAGTGACCCTGTTCTGCTAGCTGAAGAAGCTCGTCTTTCGTTAAGTTATGGTGTTTTGAGTAGTGCTGAAGAAGGCTTCAATAGACAGAAATCTCGAGTCCAGTGGCTTAACCTTGGGGATCAGAATACTAAATTCTTTTTACGGCTATGAAGAGTTTTCACGGTCGTAGTAAGATTACTTCTATTATAAGGAGGATTAGACCCATATGGAGGAAGATGTCTTGGTTAGAGATGAGATTGTTTCTTTTTATGAGACCCTTTTTGGTCCTCAGCATGGTCAGCATGATTTTGATAGGGCGGTCCTTCGTTCTGCTATTACTAGACATGTGACTGCTGAGCAGAGTGTGGCTCTTTCTCAGGAGGTTTCGGATGAGGAGATTAAGGTTGTCTTGTTCGGGTTGAAGGACAATAAAGCTCCAGGTCCAGATGGGTTTAATTCGGGCTTCTTTAAGCAGTGTTGGAATATTGTGGGGAATGATGTCCTATGTGCTATTCATTCATTCTTTTCTTCTGGGCGTCTCTTGAGGCAGGTTAATGCTACTTCCATTGCTCTTATTCCTAAGATTCCTAATCCTTCCCAGGTTAAGGATTTTAGGCCTATTTCTTGTTGTAATACTATTTACAAGTGCATTGCTAAGCTGATTGCGAATAGAATCAAGATTATCCTCCCTTCTGTAATCAGTCATAATCAATCTGCTTTTGTCACGGGAAGGCGCATTAGCGACAATATTCTTTTGTGTCAGGAATTGGTTCGGAATTATCACCGGAATGGCAGTTCTCCGAGATGTGCTCTTAAGATTGACTTGATGAAAGCTTATGACACTGTTCGTTGGGATTTCCTGGTTGAGGTTCTGCAGACAGTTGGTATTCCAGAGAGGATGGTGGGTTGGATTCATGAGTGTATGACTACTACTAGATTCTCTGTCTCTATTAATGGTGAGCTACATGTGGTTTCTTCCCTGGGGGTCGGGGATTACGACAAGGTGATCCCATGTCTCCGTACCTATTTGTTTTGGCTATGGAAGTGTTGTCAGGTCTTCTTCGTAATATGGCTACTTATCCGGGTTTCCAGTTCCACTAGCAGTGTTCTAAGGACCGTCTTACTCATCTATGCTTTGCGGATGACCTTATGATTTTCTGTAAAGCTGAAGCATCCTCTGTCTCCTTGATCAAGGAATGCCTTGGGCAGTTCAGTGGTTTATCAGGTCTAACCCCGAACCCAGATAAAAGTCAATTCTTCTCTTCTGGTATCTCTCCTACCCTTGTAGGCCACTTGTGTCACGTTTTGGGTTTCCAAGTTGGGAATCTTCCAGTGAGGTATCTGGGAGTCCCGTTGATCTCTACTAGATTCAGGGCCTCTGATTGTGCTTCTCTTGTGGATCGTATTATTCTGCGTGCCAAGAGTTGGAGTAGTAAGTTTCTCTCTTATGCAGGTCGGCTTCAGCTTATTAAGTCAGTTTTGTTCTCCATTCAAGTTTATTGGTCTTCTTTATTTATTCTTCCTAAGTCTGTTGTGAGGAAGGTGGAGACAATTCTTCGCTCTTTCCTTTGGAAGGGGGTAGTGCGCTCACCTCTTCTGGGGCGAGAGTGGCTTGGAGCAAAGTTTGTTTACCTCTTCAGGAGGGTGGGCTGGGGATAAAGAGTTTGGATTCTTGGAATAGAGCGGCTATTGTTAAACATATTTGGTTTCTTTGTTCTGGCCAGGTTTCCTCATGGTCGAGTTGGGTTCACTCTTTGTGGATAGTGCCTGGAATGCTATGAGGTCAAGGAAACCCCAGTTGCATTGGTCTCGAGTTGTATGGTTCCGGAAGGCAATCCCCCGTCATTCCTTTCTTCTTTGGATGTCTATTCAGGGTGGCCTTTGTACTCAGGACAGTCTGATGAGATTGGCATCTCTGCTTGCTCTCGGTGTATTCTCTGTGGTTGTTCGAGTGAGGATATTGATCATCTTTTCTTCTAGTGCCTCTATTCTTCTAGGGTCTGGTCGTCTGTGCTGGCCATGTGTGGTTAGATTGGAGTCGCCGAGATTGGTGTCAGACTGTTGGGTGGGTTTGTCAGTTCTCCGGAGCCTCTTTATGTCATCTTCTGGTTCGTCTGTCTTTTGCAGCGTCAGTCTACCATATTTGGAGGGAGAGGAATGCTCGCACTCATGATATGCCTCTTCGGCCTGTTTCTCTGCTATTCTTTATGATATTGCTTTTGATGTTCGGAATCGTGTTAGCTCCTTAAGAAAGGTAATCCATCTTATGACAATAAATGGCTTCACCTTTCGTGGCACCTACCCGATGACATCTTTTGTTGATTCTTTTGTAGCCTTTTGGCTTTGTAGCCTTTTGGCTTTTTTCTAGGAGGGCCTGTCCTCTCTAGTGCCTGGGGTATGCCCCTTTGCTCTTTGTATAGTTTTCTTTGGTTATAATACTTACCTTATCCAAAAAAAAAAAAAAAATGTCTCAGAGTTTTACTAGATACTTTTCATGTTTCATTGATGTTTTTATTTATAAAAAAATATTTTTACTTTGTTTTTATTTTGTGTGTAAGAATATATATCCATATATACACACACAAACTAACAACAATTTTGTTTTCTAAACCAAGTAGAATTATTGTTCAGAGGTGGCTGTGTAAGGAGTTTTCACTTTTGAGACGCATCTCAATATAATTCGTAACAAGTTATTTGTTATTCCTTTCTTTTTGAATCATTTAAATTTGTGAATTCTCCATAATATTGATTAAATTTGATATTTATATGCTCATTTGACAAATATTATCAACAACATGGTAACATATGCTCATAGGTAGTAAGTGAAAATCTTATAATATTAAGTTCTCTAGTTTGTTGGAGGTAACACCTCAAGGCAATGAAATTTATGTTAAAAAAAACTGATCATGCTTTTACTTAGTAAACTGACATCTTGCCTTAGTAAGTGATTGTTTGCAACAAATGGTAGAGCTTGATTTAGTTAAAAAAAATGATAAAGCTTTTTACTTAGTAATCGGACATCTTGCCTCAGTAAGCACTGATTGTTCGCATAAAATGGTAGGGCTTGAGTTTGTGTTTGAATAAGTTCATTTTCGTAGCCTTTTTAACACAAGTAATTAATTCCGTTGGGGTGTCTTAACACTTAGTGCCCTAATGCCAACTGGTCTGGGAGTAACTGACCCAAAGCTCTTTACAAAGGTTAAAAAGAAAGCTTAAGGGAATCATACACTTTTTCCTTTTTAATATATGAGATCCGAGCCATTAAGTCCGTAGAGGTGCCTAAACACCTAGTGCCCTAAAAAACCAACTGGTTTGGGAATCATTGGCCCAAAGTTCGATATAAGGATCGAAGATATATTTATCAATAAATTTTCACTGCCAAAAGGTGTAAACTCTAACATAATTTTAGGACAAAAATATTACTATATTTTCAACAAATACTTGTGGTTAATGTGGGCACAATATATTGATTAATACCTTATTTTATGAGTATATGGAAGAATGGTAAAAAAATACAGGAGAAGTCATTTATTTGATCATTTAGAAAGAAAGAAAACAATCTTTAACTTGGATAAGAATTTTTCTTTTATATTTCGCTTGAATTACTAGGGACTAGTAATAAACTGGTTGAGGGGCATGATGAACACTAAAAAGTGCATATTTATTATACGATAAATCAATCATTTTACACTTATAGTTTCACTAATCCCCCTTAATTTGGAACGTTTGTGAAATAGTATTTTAAATTATGTTTTGAGTGTTTTTATTGTGTTATGTTTGTTGTTTGGTAGGTAAAATACTGCTCGGAAGCTCGACAGGACAAACCATACTTGGAAAAAGGGTAAAAACAAAAATTTAGCTTCTACGTCGCGACACGAAAATGTCTGCACATAGCGACACACCTAATAAGATGAAGACACCGCGAAACGCGCTATTCTATCAACACGTGTCCCTAACGTGGCAAGCGTATCGCGACGCGCCGACCAAACTTTGCCTATAAATTGAAGCCTCCGGTAGAAGAAATTTTCATGCTTTCTTTCTGAATTCCTCTATAGATTTTGGAGAGAGAGTGTCTTGCGTGTTTATTTATTTAAAGCTTTTTGTAATGTCTTTTTCTTTCAGTAATAAAATTACGAGTATGTTTAATTACAAAATAAGTAGCTAATTTCTTTTTGCTGGGGCAATGGGTGAAGCTTTTATAATGAAAACTTAGATCAATCTCGCCTACATTATAATAAATAAATTGTAATCTAATGATTAAAACTTGATTTAGATCTAGATTAATTATTGACAAAATTGGACACCGCCTACATGGTTGGTTTTATCTTGCTACCGCATATATGGATGGTTTTATCTTGCTACCACATATATGGATGGTTTTATACGATTTTGGCATAAATGAGTACCTTGGAATGACTTGTTATAGACAAACGATATCACCGCCTACATGGCTGGTTTATACGGTATCACCGCCTATATGGCTGGTTTTATACGGTATCACCACCTTTATGACTGGTTTTATGTTTTTGGCATACTCAGTACCTTGGCAGAACTAGTTATCGACAGAAATGACTACCGTCTTTATGGCTGGTTCTATATACTGGCATAATTAATTACTGAGATAAATTAATTGGCTAACAAGGACAATTTATATATTATAATTAAGCGATATTTCTAGATTTGAAATATTAAAAGTGGATCTGTAGGCAATGTATTTTTGCATGAAGCCCAATGATGAGCCTCATATAGAGGCACTACCTGAAAAATTGTGGAAGTCGCGGGAAACAAATGCCGGAAGGAAAAAACTCCAAAATTAGCACTTTACTGGATTCAGACTCACAAACGTGCCGCAGATTCGCTCAGCCGTTGTTTTAAACCTTAGCCTCAGCCCAAAACCCCTACAATCCATGAAAGCCCATACAACCCATCCACACGCCCATGCAAGCCCATGTAACCCACACGCCCAAGCCTTCCCAAATAAAAAAATCTCATGCAAAACACAGGTCAAAACACCTTCCAATTTAGCAATATATTAAATTCCATCCTCACCAAAATTAGGAGATTGTGTTCCCTAAATAAATTGATATAATATCTCCCAAGTTTACTTGATTTATTTCCAAGATTAGAAGATCCCTTGGCATTATAAAATGACAACAAAGACCAAACCCTAGGGACACTTCTTAGAGACTCACGACAAAGAGCTTCAAAAACAAATCAAAAGCCTAAGTCACTCTCTTTCTAAGCTTCATAAGACCTCACAGGGCAGTTCACAATTCACAAAAAGAAACCTAAAAACTCTTTCACGGCCGACTCACACACACAGGCCACAAGCCACACACCTTGCTCAACAAACTGCCCTCCACCGACTCACACACACGGGCCACACACTCTTCTTACATCTTGAAACACACACACACGGCACACACACTCTTCTTACATCTTGAAACACACACACACGGCACACACACACACACACACACACACGTCAAACACACACTCACCAAAATAATGCCCACAACCAGCCATGAACACCTAGCAAAAATGTGAGGACCAAGCACAAACAAGAAGGGGAAATCAGCGTGAAACCAGCCCCTAAATCGAGAATAAAACACAACCCCCACTGACCAAACAAAACAACAAAATAACCCTGCAACCGAACAACAAAATAAAGTAACAAAGGCAGCAACCAAACCGATCAAAAACACAAGCATCCACGTTAAACCAGCAGCCCCAAATAGTCCCAAAAATACCCAAAAACAGTCCCTGAAACATCAAAAACAGTCCTAAAAATAGTCCCAAAAATCACCCAAACAACAGCCCTTAAAACGCCCAAAACAATCCCAAAAATAACCACTAAACAGCAGCCCTAAACTAGCGAAAATAACAGCCCAAAAATAGCAAAAACAGCAGCCCAAAAATAGTGAAACAGCGAGCAGAATCAGTGAAACGGTTAGCATAAATAGTGAACCAGCAAACCAAAAAAACAGCGAAGCCTTATTCCTTCCGGCGACGGCCTAACGCGCTTCCGAGAAGCAACTTAAAAGGTAAGACCGATGACACCCTTCACTGTATTTATTTTGTAGTTCTGGACGCGGCATGCCCGGTTGGACGTGAAATACATCCAACCGGATATGCGAAGTCCTACATTAAAGACGGCCAAATTTCTGGTCACATCTTTCTTTGACGATTCCATTATTTATTTATTTTCGTTTGTTATTTATTTATTCATCGTTATTTTAATATTTCGCATTTAGTTTGGTATTTTTATCCCGCATTTATTTTATTATTTATCTTTCTTTCATTATTTCGCATCAATTTCGTTATTTATCTTTTTTTTATTCATCGTTATTTTATTATCTCGTATTTATTTTTTATCTTTTCACTTATTTATCATTATTATTTCGTCTTTATTTTCCGCATATGCATCATTATGTCTTTTCTTTTTATTACATTGCATTAATGATTGTGTGGTATTATCCCTTGTGGTATATCGGATGGAAACCCAGACATAAATTTTGTAGCCGAATCCGAATGGACGGTAGTGCGGAATGTACTTGGGATACAACTTCACGTACCACTTGGGAAATACTCATATACGCATGATTAACCCCCCTCTTTGTTTACTATTTAATTATTAACGCTTTATTTGCTTTTGATTATTATGATTCTTGTTATCATACACCTCATATTTTTTTTTTCTGCTTTTGGAACTATGTATTTGCTTTTATTTATATTCATGTTTATGGGTGAGCAAATTTGTGTGTTTATTTGAAGTATCTTGCATGTGCTGCATAAGACTTGGTTATACCATTGTGTGAACCCGTCCATTATACTAACATAAGTAAGGGACCATTCCGAACCCAACGGTTTGAGGTCTTCCCTTGCGAGGAGTGAGTGCGGCCTTAAATCATTTCCCAGTTCACACTGGGTGGCGACTCCTTTATTCTACGATTTAGTCCCCCGCGGGCTACTCCGTTCTCTCTACGGGCTGCGAGCCCAACAGTGTCATTGACATGATCCAGGCCGACAACAAACCAAAGGACGCATTACAAGTACCAGAAGGGCCAATTACGAGGCAGAGGACCAAAAGACTCAGAGAAGCAATGGCGGGATTAGTTCAGAATTTTATGGCCGACTGCAACAAACAAATAGAGATGCATGTGGGCTTCGATGGAAAGGGCCCAAAACCATTTCACTTGGCCCAATCAGTTTAGAATAAAGCTTCTTAGGCATTTGAAGACTTAAAGACTTGATATTTGTGTAATTTCATTTTTAGGGGCATTGTTGTCTTTATGCCTTTAGGGTTTCTTTTTGTAACACTATTTAAGCTTACTTTCTTCTTCATTTGAATCAACCAACGAATTTGTAAACTCAAAAGCTTAAGCTTTGGCTATGGCCGAATTATTATAAGGGAGGGATTCCCCTTTTCAAGTTTGAATCGACTTATCTAAGTTTTGGCAAACTTAGTAGCGTCTCCATTGCTAGCAAAACACTACAAGGATTCATCTTAAAGGTTCTCAAGGGCAAGTTCTTTGTGGGTCTTCTTGTGACCTTGGAAGTTTTGTTTCTACAAAATCATCGCGGTTCTTGGGGTTTGTCCGTTGCTTGGGGTTTGCTTGGATTTCGAATCCAAGTGGTTTTCTTGTCATTTGGTATCTAGAGCTCAGGGTTCCAAGGTCTGATTTTTCTAGCTTCCTTTTTTTTGATTCTGTTTTTCTTTTGTTCTTTTTGTTATTTTCGTTTCAGTTCTTGTTGGATCTTGTTGCTGTTTTTTGTTTTGTTTATATTCTGGATCTGGTTTTGTTGTGAAGCATATTATGGATCTGGTTTTATTGTGAGCATATCAGTTCATCTTTTTCCAATTCTGGGTTTCTGTTCTGTTCTTCCTATCAGTTCGTCATAGTTGCATATCAGTTCATCATTTTCCAGTTCTAGGCTTCTGTTCTGTTCTTCCTATCAGTTCGTCATAGTCATTCTGTTCTTTAGCATATGTTTAAGAAATAAGCATGTTCTTGGCGGCTGTGTGTTTTGTTTCTAAACCCTAGTGAAGTGTGAAATCAGACCCTGGAAAAAAAAAACTAAGTGAAGTCTGAAATCAGACCCTGAAATCATAGCTTCTGAAATCAGACCTAAAACGTAACCTTTGAAATCTGCCTCTGAAATCAGACTCTGAGTTCAGACCCTGAAACTTAACCATTGAATCAGCCTCTGAGATCAGACCCTGAAACTTAGCCTCTGAAATCAGACCCAGACCAGTAGCCTCTGAAATCAGACCCAGACCAGTAACCTCTGAATCAGACCTAGACCAATAGCCTCTGAAATCAGACCCTAACCAGTAACCTCTGAAAATTAGCCTCTGAATTCAGACCCTGAAATCAGACCTTTATTCGACTCTGAAATCAGACACTGACCAGCTGCCTCTGAATTCAGACCTGGATTCAGACCCTCATCAGACTCTGAATCAGGCTTTGAAAACCAGCCTCTGAAATCAGAACCTAAATCAGCCTCTGAAATCAGAACCACTTTAGCATCTGACGTTATCAAAAAAAAAAAAAAAAGAAAGAAATAAAAAAAAAGAGTAAAAAAGTGATTTTTTTTTTGTTGAATCTAGTTTGTTCCATATTATCATTTAGGTGCCCGTGGAGGGTATTCCATCAAAATTTTTATAGAGGTGCCAAATTTTCTCCCGAAATTGCATACGACAGTGAATTTGCATGCTTATTTTTTTCCATTGTGCTAATTGTTTACTCCTTATTTCTAATTACTCTAGCTTAAGTATTATTGATTGAGTCTCCGTCATTACTATTC